>OZ026615.1:67583247-67743247 GCA_964020975.1 Hermodice carunculata | reverse complement strand
ACTCTTAAATTAACAAATTTTCCAATATTTGTTGGGACTTCCGTTATTCCTTTTTTTCCATTGAGGGTCAAATTTTGTACTGTTTCGGGCGTTATGTGTTGTTCTAGTACATAACTGAAATGCCTGTTTGTTTTCACTTCCTGTGATGACAAATCAAGTTTGCTTCGCAAGCAATCTAATATTACGACAGTCCCCTCCCACTCTGTCGCATCTAAGCTTTCACTCGACTGGTCTGTTTCATACTGTTTGGATTCATTTTCAGTTTGTAAATACAGAAGCCCATGTTTATCGTAAAGAGAGCGTATAATTCGATGTCTTAAGAAGTCTGGCCATGGTATCCTCACCAGGAATCTTTTCAAATTGTCCATTATCACTCAGCCGGGACCTGCAAACGCCAAAAGTCAGAGACATTTTTAGGCTAATATTATAAAACATATATGTGCACTGAAAGAAAGTCTGTCATCATACCAGGTTCTATGGGTGGGTTCGCATTTCAAATGGTAAGGGCAGGAGACAAAATGTATTCCATTGCTGGGCATGAAAATGTCTTTCCTTCCTTCACTCATTCTTTAGGGAATCGTAAAGCAACGTCATCATGAAGAGGCTTCTCTCACGAAGCTGCATTAATACGCAAACGGTACGCACATTGGTTGCATAAAATTGGCTTAAACATATTTATACCTCTTACAATACACCAATTTAGCAAAAGATTAATAAAAATAGAAGATCGGGGAAGGACGGAAATTATTTCTTACAAATTACAACTAAACAGTTGTAGTTTTGGGGCACATTAGGTCTTCTACATGGACCGCTGTAATGGAGTCCAGAGCCCCCAATAACATACAGTGTTGTATTAAATGTATAAGGGGACCCTAGCAATGTGGTGGTCACTCTTCGGTATAATTAAGGAGCTATATAAAAAGACGGACGACTTCTTTGAGCCAAAATATTGTTCATGGGCTGCAATCTATTTCCTTTGTGTTAACGATCCAATTGAAAATATAAACAATTTTGAGGACAGACGCTATGACCCATGCTATTTGCAAGGTGTAGGGGTAAAACTTATTTGTAATTTGTATCTAATCCATCGGTATATATGCAATTTAATATTCAAATGTTGATGTTTTGATGCAACATTCTTCCTGTAACTTTTTTCACACTTCTGTAAGAAGCGTGCAATTAATTTTTATACCTTTGCACCAAACGTACCTCTTAATAGTACATAATGAAAGCAATGTTTTTTTTATGCAAAATTGGATTATATAATAAATATGATAAAAGGCGGCTACGCATAATACCCAAATCTCCGCACATATTTCACATTTACACATGAGTTTGAATTGGACTTTCATTTACAGCCAAATTTGCCGACCAGGAAAAACGTTTAGTGAACTTAGGGTAAGTGCTCATACATTAGCAACTGAGACAGGGAGGTATTTACACTCGTCCAACTTAATCTCAACAGATCAGCGTTTCTATAAACTTTGTAATTCAAGTACAGTTGAGGATGAAACTCAATTCCTGACCCACTGTTCTTACACGAGAGACGGAGGAGAGATTGTATTCTGAACTGTGCCATATTTCTAAATCGCAAAATCTTTTCATAGATCTAGATGTCAATGACAAATTAAAAATAGAGAAGATTTGCTTCAAAAGTAAATCTGTCTGTGCGCTTTCAAAGCTTAATTGGACGCTACTGCAGCACAAACCTAAGAATTTAAGCAACGAGGGACACCTCTACCTCATTTAACGTGTTCAAGGGTCCTTAGTTAGCACATAAATTAAAATTCTACGACTATTTTGTGGTTTGTTGAATGCACCTAGAGAACAAAACTATGTATTAAACACGGAATGGCAACTCTATCTATTATAGTTTTCAAGCTATTCAATATTTAAATCTTGTGTATTTGCTTAAGTTGCATAAATTAAAATGCTACAACTTTGGTTCACTGAATGTGGATATGCCACAAACTTATCAATTGAAGTTGAATTGGCACTTCTAGCTATAATAGTTGTTAAACTATTCAAGATTTATATTTTGTATTTGCCCAATTTGCATAAATCGAAATCCAACAACGTTGGTTCATGATTGATTGGATGCGCTTATGTAAATTGAAGTTGAAACAACACCTTTATCTATACTAGTTTTGGAGATATTATACTTTAAAATTTCTTCAATGCCCTTAATTAGCATAATTTTATATTCTACAACCTTTGTTAACTGCTCATCAGATGGGCACGTTTCATAAACCCATGTGTACAATCTGAAATTGTTTGTCTATCTAAAAGTTCTGACGATATTGCGATTTTAACATTATTGACCTTCATGAATATTTTGAACCAGGTGCATAACTTGAATACTAGGTTAGTCACCGTGGTAACTTTGGCGCTTTTTGGAACAACAATGTCCGAGAAGAACTCCAGACAGAATTGTGGCTGATGGAAAGGAGAAAGAGCCAGAGTGAAAGAAAGAAGAAAGGAAGGAAGGAGGGAACTAGAAAAAGTAAGATTTTTTCTAGAGCAAATCTGTCTGTGTGCCTTGAAAATTAATGAAGTTTAAAATTTTTTTTCAATGATAATCAAACATATCTTGACCACAGTCTTTTGAATTGAACTTGCTCCTTCATCTTTAATAGGTTTAAAGTGATGAAAATTGAAAGCTTCTAAGTGTACCTAATTAGCACCTTTTGAAATTTTATAACCTTCATTGTCATTTCATTGGACGCACCTAAGCCATAAACCAATCAACTGATGTTGCTGCTGACATATCTATCTACATTACATCTAAAGATATTCAGTATTTAAAACATGAAATCAAATTTTACATACTTTACTTTAATTTCATTAGATGCATCTATAGCACAAACCTAAAAAGTTGAAGTTGGATTGACACTTCTGTCTGCAACAATTAATACGAAAAACTATATAAGCAAGTGAGTATGTGTGCCCGTAAAGTAAGATATAACTGTCAGTGTCAATCATACATTGACTTCATAGAATACAGAAGTACTTCAAACTTTAAATCTTGAATACCTTTAAACCTACACCAGAGAAAAGTGTGATTCCATCTGCTACATATATGCAGTATGGTACATCTGATGAAAGATATTAGCTTGTACTATTTAAAATCATGCAAATGAAAGGTATTTCACATTTTTAAACTTGAATATCATCAAAAGTTACACTGATTTACAGCCAATTTCAAGGTTTACTTATACAGTGAAACCTCTCAAAAAAGAGAGACCACTCTTCGGACTGGCAAGTTACCAAAGTACCCTATGTAGGGAGGTGTGCACTCCAGGGAGGGTCGGGCCTTTTGAGTATGGATGAGTATGTACATGTAGAAATAAACATTTGTATATCCATATACGATGCATGCATAATACTGTAATCCATGGGGAAATAAGTAAATGTAAAACATACCTGTCTTTGTTCCTTTGTCATGTGGGGAATTTAAAGAGTTAAAAAAACGAAGCAGATAACAGAAAACTTATGAAGAACATGTCTTATCTCACAGGTTTCAAGAAGAAAAGAAACATCGAAAATACCACTGCAGGCTAACGAGGGACTGCTGTATGTATGTAGGCCTATGTATGTATGTATGTATGTATGTATGTATGTATGTATGTATGTATGTATGTATGTATGTATGTATGTATGTATGAGACCAGATGCTATCACTGGAGTACCCGAGGCCACCTGCAAACAGGTCTCACATCACTGTGTCACAGAAAAGATAAGTCTGCCATACAGGCTGGAAACGATCACTGAGATGGGTTGAGATGACACTAGGCTAATCCACACACTAAACACTTCACACAGTTGTCAAAAGAGTCATTGCGTACTGGAAGCCGGTTGTGCTTTGTGCACAGTGCAGGCTTCCACCCAGAGGTTCAGGGTCCTCTTAGCTTTAAGGACAGCTTCAGAAAGCTCCAGACAGTGAGGCACCATGCTTCTGCACACAGTCACACGACATATATTTTAATAGCAACATATGGAACTAGTAGCGCTGTGATGGGCTACTCAGTTTTTTTGGGTCCTAGAAGTGTTCAACATGAATGGTAAGAGATTCTTTGCATTTTATTGAGAATCTAAGTTATCACACAGTTTTTTTTTTTTGTTTTTTTTGTTTTTTGTTTTTTTGCTTTTTGGTTTTTGTTTTGTTTTGTTTTGTTAGTTTTTTTTTTTTTTTTTTTTTTAAATTTGCCGCAAAACCTATAAAAGCAATTTAAAACAGACAGTCAATAGGAGGTATTCTTATTTAACAATATCAAGTGCAGACCTGCTCTGGTCCCCTAGTTGCTAAGCAACGGAACTATACTTCAGTCACGATCAGGGCACATGCATCGATTATGTAACTTAACCATCCAGAAATAATACGTTTTCCACCTAACAGATGGAGTGTCTAGATGTGTTTGGCATATGGTATGTTTTAAAACTTAGTGAACAACTTTTCTTAAGCTTTTTGCTTTTTGTAGTTGTTACTTTTATCATAGAAGCTTATTAGGCATGCTTAATACATTAATCTACCTTCCTTGCTATTTAAGTTCCTTTCTGTAGCCCCAGGGCTGTAGCCTATAGGTATCAACATAGGATCTCAGTTAATATGAATACCTCCCTGCGGACAAGATGTAGTGGCAGAAAGAAAGTATGGAAGAAAGGAAGGAAAGAAAGAAAGAAAAATAAATAAATAAATAAATAAATAAATAAACAAATAAATAAATAAATAAATAAATAAATAAATAAATAAATAAATAAATAAATAAATAAATAAATAAATAAATAAATAAATAAATAAATAAATAAATAAATAAATAAATAAATAAATAAATAAATAAATAAATAAATAAATAAATAAATAAATAAATAAATAAATAAATAAATAAATAAATAAATAAATAAATAAATAAATAAATAAATAAATAAATAAATAAATAAATAAATAAATAAATAAATAAATAAATAAATAAATAAATAAATAAATAAATAAATAAATAAATAAATAAATAAATAAATAAATAAATAAATAAATATGCATTATCCCAGCACGCACTGGAACTTGCCTAGGGTACACAGGTGCCGGGCACTAAAGTTATTTGCCACTATTTTTCCCCCATTCTTTCTAACATTGCGCATTAAAATGGATTTCTGTGGCCTCACTGGAAAAAGTGTAAAAAACTAAACTGTCGTGACCCAATAAAATATATGTTATACACTGTCGACAGCATCCTGAAAAATACAGAGTTGCTAATACCGGGAACTGATTTTGGCACTTAAACTTGCCTGGAGCACACTAACTTTTCCCAGGCAAGAGGGCAACTGTTAATTTTGACCCCTGCTATTGCATGGCACTTCTTCTATCAATTTCTTTTATGAGACATGTTCAGTTATTCAAATAGAATAGAAAGAAAAACATAAGTTTTTGGAGGAAGTTGAAAACAGACAAAAAGACTTTACATGTATACCTACCAATATTTCAGCAATGCGCAGATTAAGCGTTCTTTCAGTGGAGTGAAGGGATTATCTTCGGAACAACTTTGATGCAAGTACATGTACAATATTCCAAGTGTCACCTAAGGTCCCTGAGAATAAATAATTAATGTACTGAATTTAGCATTAGTAAGTGGGAGCTAGCATACATGTACCAGACCGCACGAAAGAAAACATGTGTATATTCTGCATTGAAAATAATAGCTATTAATCCTTTGACACAAGTGTAGCAATACCGCCGTAGCACTCAACAGAGGTAATGTTATTGTCATAAAGAGTATGTGGTTGCTAGGAACAGGGATGGTGGTTTTGAATGGGACTTTCATGTACATTTCGATTTAATGTTGTTGACAGTGCAATTACTGAAACACGTTTCCAATTAAGATAACAAAATATAGTCTGCCTGATTTTGTCAGCCACACGCAGTTGGGGCATAAATCAAGCATTTTACAAACACACAGCCACTGTTATTTGACATTGAGATACCCATGCAATAAGAAATGTTAAAAGTTGATCACTGACATCCAAACCTTGACAGATCACTGGTATACTATATGATTTGAACTGCTAGGAGATGCAAACATAAACTAGAAAAGCAGATTTAATTTAAAGCAAATCTGTCTGTGTGCATTCAAAAGTGGTCAATATTAAATGGTACAACTTTTGTCCTTTGGTACTTCACATTCCATTAAGCTTATGGCTGGATGAAACTTTAAAAGGTGCAAATGACTTTGACCTTTGACTTTTAGGGGTCACCTTGACCTCAAAAATGACATTTTGACCTAAAATCGACCTTTAACCTTGACATGACGTTGACATTTGAGATGACCTTTGCTTTGCTACGATCGAACTCCTATACACTCAGAATCACAACTTCTAATATAATATCTAAATATTGAAGATTTAGAACTTTAATTTGCGCTCTTTTGCATAATTTTGAAAAGCATAACCTTTCACTATAAAAAGGCGAGACTTCATCTATACAAGTATAATTGTGCCAAGTTTGGAGTTTCTACGTATAATACTTTTCAAATGAAATGTCGGACAAATTTGCCTGTAAAGAAGAAAGAAGGAAAATAAGAAAGAAAGAAGAAAGAAATAAAGAATTCCTAGAAAAACAATATGTCTGTGTTGGCACACAGACATACCTAGAAAGAAATATTTCATAGAAAATCGGTCTGCTTTCAAAGCAGAAGAATTTAAGGAATGACGGGAATGTCTTCCTCATCAAATTTGTTCAAGTGTCCCTAATTAGCATAAATTAGATTTCGACAACTTTTGTTTGTAATACATTCGATGAGCCGAAAGCACAAACCTTAGAACTGAAGTTTCCATGCCGTCTCTACTTTTACTAGTTTTGGAGATATTCAACACTTAAACTTTTCAAGTGTCCCAAATTTGCTTAAATTAAAATTCTGCAGTTTTGGTTGAGGTTCATTGGATGCGCCTATAGCACATACCTGTGCCTTCAATTTCGAATGGTACCTCTGCCTTTAATAATTTTGTTAAATATAAACATTTGAAATCTGAAAGGGCCTAATTTGCGTAAATTGTAATGCTGCAACTTTTGTTCATGGTTCATTAGATGAGAGTACGTCACAAACCTATAAATTACAGTAAAATTGGGACCTCTATCAACAATAGTCTTTAAACTACGCAAGATCTAAATTTTGTGTATTCGCCTAGTTTGCATAAATTGAAATCCTACAACTTTGGCTCATGATTGATTGGATGCGCCTATGTCACAAACCGTTAAACTGAAATTGGAAGGAATGGCGCTTGCTTCTAAGTTAGTTTTGGAGACATTCAACTTTGAAGTTTGTCAAAGCTCCTAATTAGCACAATTCAAAATTCTACAACTTTTATTAACTCTCCATTAGATTAGTAGGTGTCACACCCACGTGTCTATCTGTAATTGTTTTGAAGATGTTGATTTTTAAAAATTTTAATTGCCCCCTAAATTCAATATTTATGAACATCATGAAAATTCCAAGTCATATGCACAATTTCACTATTAGGTCAATCACTCCGGTATGTTTGGTGCTCTTTCCAACAAAAGCGTTCCAGAACTCCGGACTAAATTGGCTATGAATGAATGAATGAATGAATGAATGAATGAATGAATGAATGAATGAATGAATGAATGAATGATGTCTGTGTCAACACACAGACATCATAAAGAATTCATGTTTTGGATAGTCAATATAAGAAAACTTGTTGCCACGTGTATCCACTTCGTGCGCCTGTTTTTGTACATACATACATACATGCATGCATGCATACATGCATACATACATACATACATACATACATACATACATGCATACACACACATACATACATACATACATACATATATACATACATACATACATACATACATACATACATACATACATACATACACACCTGTCGTGCCAAGTTGAACACTTCATTTGTATTTCACTCATTAAAATACAAGTTTATTTCTTGATGAGCTACACTAGGTGACATTAATTTTACAAACAGAAGAGGTGTGCAGGTTTTTTTTATGCCCCCCCCCCCTTCACAGAAGCGAGGGGGGGGTATATAGCTCTGCTCATGTCGGTCGGTCAGCTGGTCGGTAGAGAGACCGTGGTTTCTTGATGAGCTACACTAGGTGACATTAATTTTACAAACAGAAGAGGTGTACAGGTTTTTTTTATGCCCCCCCCCCTTCAAAGAAGCGGGGGGGGGGGTATATAGCTCTGCTCATGTCGGTCGGTCAGCTGGTCGGTAGAGAGACCGTGGTTTCCGCACCATAACTCAACAAGTTTTTGAGATAGGACTTTGATAGTGCCCAGGTATATACTCCTATATAAGGGTTAAGGGTTAGGTGAAGTATGAAGTTGGTTGACCTTGACCCTATTTCCAAGGTCATGGAAGTACTATAGTAAGTTTTGGTTTCTGCATAATAACTAGAAATTTTTTTACGACAGGACTTGTATATTGCACAGGATTATAGTCCTAATCCAGGGCTAGGCCAAGTTTGAAGATGGGGGATGACCTTAATGCAAAGGCAGAAGGGCACTTTAGTGGAATTGGTTCCTGCATTGTAACTCACAATTTAAGTTATGGCTTCAATATTGCACATGGTAAGAGTCCTCAATTAGGATTTGGTCAGCTTAGAAGATGGTTCCCAAGGTTACCAGGTCCGTCGGTAGAGATACTGTGGTTTCCGCACCATACCTCAAGAAGTTTGAGATAGGACTTTGATAGTGCCCAGGTTTATGCCCCTCCATAACGGTTAGGCATAGTGGAAGGGGGTTGACCTTGACCCTATTTCCAAGGTCATGGAGGTACTATAGTATGTTATGATTTCCACACAATAACTAGAAAAGTTTTTGCGATAGGACCTGTATATTGCACAGGATCATAGTCTTTATCCACGGTTAGGTCAAGTTCGAATATGGGTTACCTTTATCTGAATTTAAAGGTCAGAAAGTCACTTTAGTGAACTTGGTTTCTGCATTGTAACTTGGAATTTAAGTTATCGCTTCAATATATCACATGGTAATAGTCCTCAATTAGGCATTGGTCATCTTAAAAGATGGATGACCTTGACCAGATTCCCAAGGTCACCATCTAGAGTCCTATTAGTGAACTTCGTTTCCACATGGTAATTCAAGATATTTTTGACCTAGGGCTTTCATAATGCACAGGAATATAGCTTCCTATAAGAGTTAGGCCAACTTTTTGAAATGAGTGAACTTGAGTCAATTCCCAAGGTCACATAGCCACATTACTGAAATAGGTTTCTGCTTAATAACTGCAGAAATCTTTTAGTTAGAGCTTTTATTTTGTGCAAGTTTATAGTCCTCTAGTAGGGGTAGATCAGCTTCAAAGAAGGGTGACCTTGACCTAATTTCCAAGGTCACAAGACCACTTTAGTGAATTTGGTTTTTGCATCCACTTCCAAAGGTCATGAGTGCCCTATGTAGTACTGTCAACAGGGTACTGAGGGCGGACATAATGATGGTAGGGGGCATCTATGCTAAGGTTGCGCAGCATTACCGAAATACCGGTAAACCACGGTCCAGATTGTGCATGGAACCGTACTGCAGTATGTTTGTTGCATACTGGTAACTTTCAGTACAATGCAAAACTTGTCTTATAACAATTTCTGGCTTGTTTCCATGTTTTAAAAACACAGTTAAACCCCTAGCACGCCCTTGTCGAGCACACCGAGCATGTATTGGAACATAGTTTGTTACCGTTGTCGATTGGAGCCGCCCGCAATGCAAGCCAAGCTTCATCAGCTTCCCACTAACCTGTAATGCTTAAATCTGCATTGGTACAAGCATGTGCATTTCATCTCAGACAGACTATCAAGGTGATATAGAAGAAGCTAAGAGACAGTATATGGAATGTAGAAGGGATGTAGCAGAGATGAAAGCAGAGAAGAGGGCCAGCAATAATGAACAAATGACAAGGAAAATAATGGAGAATGGGGGGGGGGGGGGGAAAGGGTCAGTCATCTTTTGGAAAAACGTAAATCGGCGAAAACAGAATAAAGCAGTGGAAATCATGCACAGAGGGAAAAGGATTGATAACAAGGAAGGAATACAGGAAGCCTTAAGGGAGCATTGAGAAGAAGTCAATAACCACAGTGGGGTCAGGGAACAGTACCAGGGTGTCAAGCAGAGTACACACAGGATCAATGGGATCCAGAGATGTGTTGTAGGATCAGAAGTATAGAAGTTAAAATAGCAGTTGAACAGATGCGGTTACGCAAAGCCCCAGGACCAGATGATATCTTGACAGAATTCATAAAGAGAGGGCCAGAAGAAATTGAAGATAGTTTACAGTTGCTTTTCAATAGGGTCATTGAGAAAGGACAAGTACCAAAGGAATGGAATAGACTAAGGATTTCATATATCCCAAAGAAGGGCCCAGGAGGTCAATTGGATCAGTGTAGGGGCATTGCGATTTCATCAAATGTGGGTAACATTTTCAGTAGGATAATGTACCAGAGACTAAGTAGAATAGTTGAAAGGCTCGGACTTCTGGGGGAAATTCAGAATGGATTCAGACCAGGTAGAAGGGTAGGTGACCACATTTTCACATTGACGCAGGTTTTAGAACTGGCAAGACAAAAGCGGATGAAAGTCTTCATGGGATTCTTAGATGTGAGGAAAGCGTATGACAGGGTATGGAGAGGAGATGCTTTATGGGAAAAACTGAGTGGACTGGGATTTGGTGGAAATTTTCTAGAAATTCTAAAAGCGCTCTACAAAGATGTAGACTGTACACTTTCAGTAGGAAAGGTAGAAGTAGAGAATGCAAGTCTGGATATAGGCCTAAAGCAGGGGTGTGTTCTGTCCCCAATTTTGTTCGCTTTGTATGTTAAGGAGTTGGGGGATCAGTTGATGGAGTGGGATAAGGACATAAGGATAGGTGATCTAAAAATTCAAGGTCTATTCTTTGCAGATGACATTGTACTTATGGCAGAGTCCCAGAAAGAACTACAAGAGATGCTGAACATAGCAGGGGAATACGAGAATAAATGGACGTTAGAATTTAGTAAGGATAAGAGTGAAGTGATGACTCTTGGGAAGAAACCAGATGGAAATAAAAAAATGGAGAATTGGGCAGTTCCAATTTCCAGAAGGTAGGGAACTGTTAATTGAAATTGGGGTGGTTGATGAGTATGAATACCTAGGTGTTAAGATAAAAGCAACGGGTAAAGGCATGTTCAGGTATCAGGTGGAGAAGATTAAACAGAAAGTGAATCGCACAAAAGGAATGATTAAAGCTACTGCACTGAACAGTTTCAACAGAGCATACACAGCAAGAGTATCATGGGATAGAGTTGCAATACCAGGAATGATATATGGCTTAGCTGTGATTTCAGTGAGTGAGGGAGATACCCATGGAATGGAGAAAGCACAGAATGAGATGGGGAAATGTACACTATGAGCATCACCATGTACAGCAACAGAAGCAGTCCTAGGAGAGTTAGGATGGAATAAAATCACAGATAGAATTGCCAAAGCTAAGTTAAAGTACTGGGGTTATTTACAAGGAATAAGTGAAGACAGGTGGTGCAGGAAAGTTTACAATGAGGTAGCCACGGAAAAAACAAGATGGGTCAAAGACACAGACGGGTTAGCAGAGAAATATGAACTAAAAGGGTATGATGAGGTGGATGATTGGAAAGTATACATAGGTAAGACTGTTACAGAGGGCTGGAAAGAAGACTGGAAAAGAGGAGTCAGGGAAAAAAAAGTACATTGAAGGCATACAAGGTATTAGAAAAGCCACAGAAAAGTGTGTGTTGGGATGGAGGGAAGGGATCCAAACTTCTGTTTCAAAGTAGGGCAGGGGTAATCAATCTAGAAAAGAGAAATCAAAAGTGGACAACAGGGAGTAATGGAAAGTGTAAGTCGTGTAGACAAGAGGCAGATGAGACAGTTGATCATTGGCTGTTGTGGTGTGATGCATATAGAGAGATAAGGGAAGATTTTTTCAGAAAGTTGCACAGAGAAGATTACAATTAGAAGGGTTTAGAAGAGGTTCAGGGTTTAGAGGAAGAGGAACGTATAGCATGGATTTTAGGTTTGAAAGGTGGCTTTCTGGGAGGCAGGAAAGGTAATAAAAATGTACAGGATTACCTGGTAGGATGCTGAGAGAAAAGAAATGAAATAATAGAGTTAGAAGGCAACAGGTTAAATTAGAATCCCAGAGTACAGGGAGGGGAAGGAATGGGAATGGTGGTAGCCCTTATAAGGGCTCCCATGGGAGCTACCACGGGAAAAGCCTGAGCCTTAGAGGCGGGGATAGGGTGTGAGAGGGATGGATTTTTTTTTTTTAACCCTAGGCCACCTGTGTCACAGAGTGACACAGGACCGCGGCAGACAAGCGGAGAGCCACCGTATTATTATTATTATTATTATTATTATTATTATTATTATTATTATTATTATTATTATTATTATTATTATTATTATTATTATTATTATTATTAGACTTCAATACTTGCAGATCGCTATTTCGATTTTGTGGTTAAAAAAATATTTTCTTATCAAATAAACATAAAAAACTGCCCGTTTTTCGTGACATTTTGAATGATGCAACTGCAAAATTTACCAAAAACATCGTAACTTTGTGGTCACGTTGTTTTGCATTGTCCGCCAACATGTTTTCTACCGCTGGAATACTCAGATTCACGGCTTTCAAGTTCCTGGTCTTTCGATGTGAAAGGCTCTCCTGTTGGCTGAGAAAAAATATTCCTGGCATATCCCTCAAATTTTTTGGCCCAGAATGGTAATGGTGACGTTATTTTACCTCATTATAAATCCTCTTCGGACTTGAACATTTCTCAATGAGTGAATCTGATCACGTGCCGCTCACAAACTCTTTTCCCCATGTGCATGTCCGCAATGTTACACAAGTCGCGTTCACGCAAAGATTATTGGACAAAGATGCCAAATTTTCACATCATACTTTCAAAAAAGGAATTCGATCGAACACAGATAAAGACAAGAGTGAAAAATCCTTACGGAAGGCAAGGAAAATGCGCAAATTAGTCACCGCACGGTGACGAAGGGAAGATCTCCGTAAACACGATGTGTTGTTGATAGCTGTCTCAGATGTGTCACATCGTTATTGATGTTTTTAACAAAATATTTTGTTGTTTTAATTGTTTTCAAATGTTTAAATAGCACAAATCTGTTTGACATAACAAGATAGGAATGAAATTCATGATAAAAGGCCGGAAAAAAATACGTGAAAAACAGGGAGCGTGCGTGTAGGCCTACACTCGCTTGTGTTGCACGGCTCGTGTTGTTTCGTCTTTGTTAAAAAAAAGTGACCACATTTAAGTTTAGACTCAAATGTTATACGTAAATCAAAATGATGTTCATCATTATGTTCGATTATAAATAATTAGATACTATGATGATAGTATGATTGATACTTAGGCTGTAGCCTCTGGATATAACATACTTAAAGCAGTTCCAAATCCAAAGCTTTGCTTTACTGCTCTGCAATCATTGACCAAGAAAGTGGCAGGCTGTGGGAGCCCATGCATGAATAGAGCATGTTTAATGGATATTGTTTCCACTGTTCAGTGTTCACACAGATGAGAAAAATAGATAAAAGAAAAACTAACAAAAACTCTCTGTGTTGATATTCTTTTAAAATCTTTCTTTATTATCACTTGTCTATGCAAATGTCTTTTTCCCCAGACTAGTTTATATCATAGTCCTCTTTATCACGCTTATTGGTCTCCAATGAGACCGGTGTCACAGCTTAATTATTCAAACTGTACAATCATGATATATCGTGATACGCATCGCGATACACAGCTCTGTATTGAAAAATATCATGATACGGAAATGAATAACGATACTCAATCATAATCTGTCTCTCACGAACATGTCTTATTATTTTTTGTTTGTTTGTTTGTTTGCTTTCTGGTGGTTAAATTGGAGGAATTAGGCTGAACTACTTAGGCCTTCCTTAAATGAAATTTAATTGAAAGAATTGGGGCATTGTCCATGCCATTTTAAAGCAGCATACAGTAAATTCACATATTTAATGGTCTTTAATGATTGGTACGTCCTATAATTGGAATATGGTTTGCTAGCGCTGCGAAGCCATGCAAATTGGTTCGGGAGTATACTAGCTCCTCCCGGGAAAAAAGAATTTAAACGTGCAAAATGGTGCATCCTGATTCATACTTTCGCATCCTCTCTCATTTCTACAACCCAATTCTCTGGCATCAACAATTCAATTCTTTATTTGCAGCAGGTTCACGGGCTGGGTGGGTTGGGGGTGGGGGAGGGTGGAGAGTTGAACGACCTTCTCGGTCCTACCCCCTGAGTGACGCTCCCCTCTCCTCGCCTCCAATAATGTCAATAATCACACCAGCGCAGAATGAGTGTTCTCATGATACTATCATGAACACACTTACTTCAAGTGCTGGTCACATCGAAGTCACGGTCCGGTTCTTGACTTGGGTGGATGGACTGTGGTGGTGGTCTTAAAATGTAGTGTCACTGTGTCATAGATTGTCGACAGAGCGTCGAGGTATGATTAAAATTGGCTAAAAGCAAACTAAGTCGTACCTTACAGTGGAAGAAGACCCGATATTTTGCCGTAATAAAAGCTTGTACTACTACCGCCGGGTACTACTGCCAGACACCACGGAACGTCGATGGGTGTTTGTGTTGCTTCGCCTTCGCAAGTTGCGAATTTTGCTGATGTCAGCCGGGAACGGTGTTCATTGTACCGATGCGTAAAAAACATACACGTCAACCAAGCCTGTGCGTCACAATGACTCAACGCTGGGCTTCGATAAAAGATTAGGCTATATTATATAGACCATAATATATATTGTTGTTTACAGCGTCACATGGCGACCCACAAGCTGAAGAACTTCCGCGTGTGCGCGCGCATCACATTTCTGGTACGGTATGCACTATACTGGGTGTATGACACTTCGTCGAGCAGCCTTCGGTCGAATAAGATTTTCGTCGATGGATAAATTCGCCTACCCGACAATTGGTTGAATGTAACTTACGTCGAATGTAAAGTAGGGAGAATGCACTTTTCGTCGATCTACCTTTTGGTCACCAGTGGTCGTTGGGTTGCCGTATGAGCAAGGTGTACAAATTTTCTTTCTTTCTTTCTTTCTTTCTTTCTTTCTTTCTTTCTTTCTTTCTTTCTTTCTTTCTTTCTTTCTTTCTTTCTTTCTTTCTTTCTTTCTCCACAGCTGTTCTCGGAAAGGGCTACAAATCCTTGTTAGGCTGTTGCATGGGCACTGGCATAGCCCTTTTGATTAATTGATAATTATGTCTGTGTGCCAACACAGACATATTGTTATTGTAGGAATTCTTTTTCTTTCTTTCTTTCTTTCTTTCTTTCTTTCTTTCTTTCTTTCTTTCTTTCTTTCTTTCTTTCTTTCTTTCTTTCTTTCTTTCTTTCTTTCTTTCTATCTATCTCCGCAGCTGTTCTAGGAAAGAGCTACAAATCCTTGTTAGGCTGTTGCATGGCCATAGGCATAGCCCTTTTGATTGATTGATTGATAATTATGTCTGTGTGCCAACACAGACATATTGTTTTTCTAGGAATTAATTCTTTCTTTCTATCTCCGCAGCTGTTCTCGGAAAGGGCTACAAATCCTTGTTAGGCTGTTGCATGGGCATAGGCATAGCCCTTTTGATTAATTGATAATTATGTCTGTGTGCCAACACAGACATATTGTTATTCTAGGAATTCTTTTTCTTTCTTTCTTTCTTTCTTTCTTTCTTTCTTTCTTTCTTTCTTTCTTTCTTTCTTTCTTTCTTTCTTTCTTTCTTTCTTTCCTTACCTCTTCGCAGCTGATCTCGAAAAGGGTTACAAATCCTTGTTAGGCTGTTGCATGGGCATAGGCATAGCCCTTTTGATTGATTGATAATTATGTCTGTGTGCCAACACAGACATATAGTTTTTCTAAGAATTCTTTCTCCGCAGCTGTTTTCGGAAAGGGCTACAAATCCTTGTTAGGTTGTTGCATGGGCATAGGCATAGCCCTTTTGATTGATTGACAGTTATGTCTCTGTTATGTCTCTGTGCCAACACAGAAATATTGTTTTTCTAGGAATTCTTTCTTTCTTTCTTTCTATCTCCGCAGCTGTTCTCGGAAAGGGCTACAAATCCTTGTTGGGCTGTTTCATGGGCATAGGCATAGTCCTATTGATTGATTGTTAATTAATATTGTTTTTCTAGGAATTCTTTCTTTCTCTTTCTTTCTTTCTTTCTTTCTTTCTTTCTTTCTTTCTTTCTTTCTTTCTTTCTTTTGCAAATTTGTCCGACATTGCATTTGAAAAGTATTCACGTAGAAACTCCAAACTTGGCACAATTATGCTTCTATAGATGAGGTCTTGCCTTTTTCTAATGAGAGGTCATGCTTTTCAAAATCATGGAAATGAGGGCTACTTAAAGTTTTAAATCTTTAATATCTTATATACTATAGTAGATGTGGTCCCGAGTGTATAGGGGTTCGATCATAGCAAGGCAAAGGTCATCTCAAAGGTCAAAGGTCAATTTCAGGCCAAAATGTCATTTTAAAGGTCAAGGTTCACTTCAGGTAGAGGTCATGTCAAGGTCAAAGGCCACTTTCGATGGTGGCTTTCTTCTAGGCATAACTTGGTCCACTTTTATCCAGTTTTGATCATGTGGGGCTCAAATTGAAGCCATTGTAACACTGCACATTTTGAAACTCACATGTGACCTCTAAAGGTCAACGTCATTTGGACCTTTGAAAGTTTCATCCAGCCATAACTCGGCCAATTTCCATCCAATTCTTGTTCTGTTGGACTCGAATTGTAGGTATTGCAACACGGCACATTTTTGTAAGAACATATAACCTCAAAAGGGCAAAGGTTGAGGTCATTTGGCCCTTTGAAAGTTTCATCTTGCCATAACTTAAATTGGACTTAAATTGTGGGTATTGTAACACTGTACATTTTTGCAGTTTACACGTGACCTGTAAAGGTCAGCATTTAATATTTACAACTTCTGAAGGCACACAGACAGATTTGCTTTGAAGCAAATCTTCTTTTCTTGTTTATATTAATTTACGGTAACACACTATTTTCGGTGGCCGAGCGTTCACACAGCTCACACATACAAATAAATATGCAACAATGACAAATATAAATAGATCAATAAATAAAATACTGTGAATTGCCTTATTTCGTGTGTAAAAATATTCACGATTTTTGTATTTTCGACATTCTGCAGTTTTAATTTCACTGTTTTGAACATAATTCCAGTTCAAACTATGTAAAAATAGTATTTCACTGTGTTTTATTTTCACGGTTTTGTTCCATCAGCGAAATGAGCAACAACAACAACAACAACAAAAAAAAAAAAAAAAAAAAAAAAAAAAGAGAGAGAGGGAGAGAAGAAAAAAAGTACAGTGAAATTAAAGTCATTTACAATATACAAAATGTACTACAGTCGGCGATTGATAGTTTAGTTTAAACGTATTTATTTAGTCTGGATAGCCCTATAGTACATCGAGATGACTAATACATGGGTTCTCCAGAACATGGAGACACACAGTAAGTATATACAAGACACACATGACAAAACAAATGTTACCAATGTATTATATCTATGTAATCTCTGTACGAATATCAAAGTTTGATTACTTGTAAGATACAAGTTAAACCAATATGAATTGAGTTCACTATTTACCCATTAAAGAAAAAAGGTATGATACAAATAAATTTGCATAGTCCAACCGATGAATACTACAGTAACAGTAACGGAAACATTTAGTCGTTAAAGCGCCTGGCATCAATAATGTACTGATGGAGAACATCACAGATCTGGATATTAAGGCAGTTCGAAAGCTCGTTACTGCCGCGGAGAAATATTTCAACTAACCTATCACTACCAATATGAATTATAAGATGCGGGCTAACCCCCGGAGCAATCAAAGGAATGACAGTATTCAGTAATCTGTTTCTCGGAACGATGTAATAGGGACAGAAGAGTAGGAAATGCTTGGAATCTTCAGTGGGATCAGAACAGGCACAGGATGGGTCAGGAAGGATGTTAATTTTGTGAAGGTCGGAGTTTAGTCTAGAGAATCCTAGGCGCAATTGCGTGTGGCAAATATTAGCAAATCTGTCACCATGGAGATAGAACTCGGGAACAGTGTCTGTGGCTAAAAGAGTAGTTTTAAGTTTCGATTTGAATATATGTAGAGAAAGCAAATCTCTGCTGTCGGAAGGCAGGTTATTCCACTGTTTGATAGCATCTGGGAGGAAAGAGTTAGACAGACGCGATGTTCTACATCTAACGAGGCGCACTGACATTGAATGTCGGAGAGCACGACCAGCAGGAGGAGGGGGTACTAGATTAGATAGATAAGAAGGAGTCAGTTTGTGGTACATTTTGTAAAAGAGGACAAGCTTAAAGTATTTACATCTTTCTGCAAGAGTTGACCAGCCAAGTTCAGGAAGTAAATTAACATGTGATGTATGTTTCAAGGCACCTGTACAAATTTTAGCGGCATTATACTGAATCGATTCCAATCGATCAGACAGGACTTGACCACAGTTGTTGAATAAAACCCAGCCGTACTCAAGGATTGGACGGATCATAGAACTATATGATTGGTGTTCAGGTGGCGTGAGGATTGAACAGGGTTATTGACAATTTCGAGAATGCTAGTATCATCAGCCAACAATCTCACTTCGCACGTGAGATTGTCCACTAGGTCATTTACATAAACCAAGCATAGGAGGGGCCCAAGGATAGATCCCTGAGGCACTCCAGCCTGGATAGGAAACCAGGCAGAAGATTAACCATGAATAGTAACTCTTTGGAGGCGATTAGATAGATACCTTTCAACCCAGGTAACAAGATGATCCGATATGCCAAGCTACTTGAGTTTGAAGAGGAGTCCAGGGTGCCATACCTTGTCGAAAGCCTTAGAGACGTCAAGAAATACCATTCTGGCCTCTTTTGATAACTCTAGACCGTTATATATGATATGAAGTAGGTAGACAAGTTGATTGATTGTTGAGTCGCCTGCCTTGAAACCTGAATTTGTGTGTGTGAGGAGATCGTTTGCAGTTAAATATTCATAGAGGGCATTAAACATTATGCGTTCAAAGACTTTAGAAACATTACAGAGTAAGGATATTGGCCTATAGTTACTTTTTATTTGTCTGTTAGATTTTTTGAAGACAGGACAAATATTTGAACGTTTCCAGGACAAGGGAAAGTAAGCTTGGTTCAGAGAAAGTTTAAATATTTTTGTGAGAGGATTACAGATGGAGTGAGCACTATTTTTTAGAAGGATATTGCCAATATTGTCAGGCCCGGTTGCAGAAGTAAGTCTTAGAGACAATAATACTTTCAAAACGTCCTGCTCACCAAAAGTGATTTCAGTTAGTCTAGACTCAGTGCGGTGACTAAATTCAGGCAATGGTGGGGAGTCAATGTCAGAAGAATTTGTGCACTGACTTGCAAAATAGTCATTAAAAATATCACATTTTTTTGCATTGCAGGATATAATTTGGTCGTTTTCAATTATTGGTGGAATCCCCTAGTGGATTTTAGATCCCAAGACAGACTTAGATAAGCTCCACCATTGTTTTGGATTTATTTCGTTATCGTCCAACGTAATTTATTAAAGTAAGAACACGTCGATTTTCGAATTTTGTTAAGGACATGCTTACGTGACTTCTTGTAAAACTGGTAAAACTTCTCGACCTTCATGGAAACCTCGAGTGTATAGGGTCGTGGCAGGTTAGCTATATTCTTAAAACGCTTCCATGCCCAATTGCGGAAACGAATAAGCTTTTTTTCATCTCGGTAGTAATCCAAGGCTTGTCTGAAGGTCTTACGGTGACTTCTCTAAAGGGTATAAATTCCTTGGCAGTGGAGAGAAGCAATTCTGACCAGTATGAAACAATGTCGTCAAGGTTATCATAGACTTCATGGGCTGTGTTCCAAGGTGCTGTTAAGAGAGTTGAATTAAGTTCAGGGAGATTGGCTTTATTGTAATCCCAAACATGACGTTGGAACGGGTGGTCTTTAAAGTGTGATAGTGAGAGAGAGCAGAAAACGATCGCATGGTCAGAATTTGACAGAGGAGTGAGGACACCACTGTTGAGTACCAGGCCAGGAGAGTCAGTGATAATAAGATCAAGCAGGTTTTCTGAGTATTCGGTGGTTCTTGTAGGTTCCTGTATAAGCTGATAGAGGTTGTGTTGAAGAAGCAGGTTGAAAAGCGCTAAGCCAAGGTCACTATCCTGCTGTGGTGAATTCCAGTCTGAGCATCTATCGTTAAAATCGCCAGTAATCAGGAGAGAGTGTGGGTGACTTTCAAGCGCTGTAGAAATTGGGGGTATTCAAAGCTTCGAGAAAGGCATCCCATATTTGAGCAGGCTGGCCAGGAGGTCGATAATAATTTCCAATCAGTAGAACCCCACGTTTTGTTGTAATCTCAATCCAGATGCACTCTGAGTTCAGATCCTCTAGATCAGTGCGCCTTCGACAAGGTAGCGAAGCAGAAACATATGCAAGGACTCCTCCTCCTTGTCCTGTAGGACGGTCTCTTCTAAAAGGAGGTTGAAAATTGTCAATATGGAGGAGTTGATCAGGAAAATTCGCATCTAGCCAAGTTTCTGATAAAGTGATAACATCAAAATTTTAGACTTGCGCCAATAATTGAAGTTATTATAAACATATTTATTTTCTCTGGATTGCCTAATAGTACACTAAGACTAATCTGGAGGCTCTCCAGTACATAAAAGGACGCACAGGAATATATACAATACACACTGGACGAGAACAGAAGACTAAATTCACGGCTTGTACAATACAATTGATGGCAGATAATGGAGACTTATAATTAGATCATATACTAAATTAGTAGATAAAACGTCTAGATTCTGATAAGAATGTCTGAACAGCCTCAAAGATGAATACATTATCAGTGTCTGGCAAGTCCTCACTGCCTTTCAAGAGAATAATTAGTAAAATGTCACTAGAGCACTGAACTATTAAAGTCGGATTTACACCTGGAGCGAGTAAGTGACACACAGTGTTCAGTAGACGGACCCTTTGCACAGTGAACTTGGGGCAGAACAAAAGGTAATGTTTCGTATCTTCAGTAGTGTGAGAGCATGCACACGTTGAGGCTGGAAGGATATTGACATGATGTAGATGGGCATTTAAAACAGAGAAGTTAAGACGCAGCTGCGTGTGGCATATGTTTAGGAAACGACTTCCATGTTTAAAGTATGTAGGCTTTTTGTCAACACTTAAGGACAGTTAAGACACCAAAAACCTTTATATGGCCGATTTTGAAATTTTAACGGTTTTTACAAGATGAATGTCCTTTCTATTAGTTGTCAAAATTCCGAGCTTTTAACTAAAGTAGAAATATGAGAACAACGCCAAAAACCACACAGGCATGTGGACATCCGAACGTCCATGTGTCATTCTTTTGGTTTTCAGCTGCCAAACGGAACAATGCCACCCGTCAATCATACTTAACAGCCTGTCATGTGGCTGCAGGTAGCAACGGCCCATGGCAAAAGGAGAGTGGTATCAGGGCGGCAATGCGAAATAAGGCAGCATGCCGAAAGTATGTTTGTGGGCAGGGTAAAGATTCAAACATATCATAGCCTTAGTGGTTTACTGTATAGTTATCTTGCTTGTTTTGCGTTCTAATGAAGGGAGCCTTTAAATGTTCAAGAGGAGCGGGAATCGTCAGACGATGTCCCTTCAAACTTTAAAGGTTGTGCCGCGATGGATTACCCCCAGTGGTCCTTCACACCAAAGACAGGCGGGGAAAAAAACTGACACCCTAATCAACAATACCCACGTACATAATAATATTTTATCGGAACCCAGGGATGAGGAAATAAAAGTACAAATAATCACATCGAAATAAGCATAAACGTGAACAGCAGAGAAAACACACAAAATCGCGTTACAAAGCTCAGGTTGGAAAGAGAAATGAAACTCATTGAGAAAACAACTGCAAAATAATGACAAGCTAACTAAGTAGAGTGTAAAGACAAGTCTAACAAGCTAACTTCATAAAGTATACAGATAGGAGACGAGTAAATACAATAAAACACTATCCCTAAAAACGGGATGAAGAGGTAGGGGGCGGAAGACCAAACCTGCCATCCGTAGACTGACCACGAGCAGCCGCAGGCCGCCCCACCAAAGCAAGGCAACACAACTTTCGTTGCCAGGCTTGAGGTCACGGGGCGGGAAGGGCCGCCTCCATGACGTCACACTTAGAAACCAGACTGTCGCTGTCGCCGTTTGACAGATCGCTGAATAATGTTTTCCGTACTTCAAAGGCTCTTTTATTGGCCTTATTGAACTTTAGAGGACCCGAGCCTCTATAGGTAAAATCCCCTAACAATGTCCATGTTCCTACCTAAAGCGAAGATTATTGCGCAGCAGGCATTATGGTAACGTTCCTATATGTTTTTCTAGTAGAATAGATGTTTGCGCCGCAGGCATAGTGTAATTAAAACATGAAAAAACTCGAATTTATTCCGTGAAATCATGGATGGAATCGATTATTGTGCCGCCATTTGCATATGCACCGAACGACTTTTGACTCGAATATTACCCACAATGCAACACCGGAACAAGATTTTAACCAATCGGGGTAAATCTACCAAATGAGCTTTGGGTGCATGTTTACCTACACGAGCCAAGTGCACGTGATGCCCTGGGATATTCCCGGGGATGGTCTCAGCGTTCATTCTTTCTTGTAATTTTTTTCTTTGAAATAGTCAAGCAATAATTTTATTGTTTATGATCACATTTAAAATTTTATGATACGGTCCCCAATAGCACTTGCGGCATACATCTTGGACCATCGGCAGAAACGCTGATGCTTAATTTACATGTTAGGACCGGTCGGAAGTCATCTCAGATAAGGGATTCGTGTTGCTAATGATTATTTAAAACACTTCCGGAACTTTCGTGAACTTTGAACCATTATTAGTCTTATAGGGGCTTGGGTCCCCTAAAGTTCAATAAGGCCCTTTTATTCATGTGATTGGCCAAGAATTGATTGACAACCTCCCCAAATGTTCAGGGACGATGTTTACTACGTTTTGTACAAATATCAGTTCAACTTGAGCAAATGGTATTGTTTCAGAGGCAAATGATCAACATCAAAGGCCTTTGAAGCTTGTTTTCTCAGAAAGGATAATAGGACGAGAGCCCCACCTAAGAATGGTTATTCCAAAAATACGGCTGGGCGAAATTTAATCCGGTTAACGGCTTTTGATTCTTTAATGTCTGAACTGCAAAAATGATTCAGCGATTTTCTAACTTTTGCTTCGTTCTTTTCCTATGAAATGAAGAAAATGAACATCCTAAAAATCAAAGGGAAAATAGAAACGTCAAACTTTGAGGATGGATAACAGAAAAACGAAACCAAATATAAAAAATCGCAGGATAATTTTTTGTTGCCAATATGTTAGGATTAAGATCCAAGTAAAATTGTGATTTTATCACAAATAATTAGTAACTTATATCGACATTTATGGGGTGGATGCTTTGTGGTGAACTTCCAATTGTTTATTCAACAATTAACATCACAAGCACCCAAATACGGGACATATAAATTCTTTGGAGTATGACGAGTACAGACATATATGATATGTTATCCTAACGCAAATACATTTTGAGCTAGGATTGACTAAAGTGGGATTTATTTTTGGTGTCTTACCTGTCCTTAAGAGTAATAGATTTAATTTAGATTTAAACTGCGGCAGGATATTGGTGAGACGAGCATCAACCGGGAGGTTATTCCATAGTTTGATAGCAGACGGTAGAAATGAATCGCCGAAGCGATTGGTGGTGAACCTAATTTGGCGTAATTCAGTACGATTTCTCAAAAGGCGCCCAGTAGTGAATGCAACGTCACGAGGAACGAGATCATGTAGGTATTGTGGAGTCAACCTATTGTACATTTTAAAGAAAAGAATAAGTTTAAAGTATTTCCTCCGATTTGCCAGAGTTTGCCATTCAAGCTCTTCGAGAAGCAAGACACGTGGAGTGTATCTAGTTGCGCCAAGGCAGATCCTGGCTGCCTCATACTGCACAGCTTCTATAGATTGTGACAGGTTTTCAGTGCAATTGTCAAACAGGACACACCCATACTCGAGGATAGGACGAATCATTGTACTATACAACCGTATGAGTGTCTGGCGGGAGAGTTTATATTTGAGTCTGCGTAAAAGAGAAAGCCGTTGACTGGCTTTATTAACAATACGTGTTATATGCTGGTGCCATGACAAATTACTTGAGGGTGTAACTCCAAGGTGAGTATGTAGAGTGGCCTCAGGTATCGGTGTGTTTCCAAGAAGTAGGGGAGGATGATCTGGCTTATGTCGTTTAGCTGAGAAGGTCATTGAGATGGATTTTATGGCATTAAATGTCATCCGCCAGAGCTTGCCCCAACGATGAATTTGTGCAAGATTATGATTATGGCTTTCAGCTGTGGCCATTGGTTCGTGGACAATTTCAAGAATACTGGTATCATCTACGAATAAACGGCTGTCACAGGTGATGTTGACAGTGATGTTGTTAATCTAAACGAGGAAAAGTAGGGGACCAAGGATCGAACCTTGGGGCACTCCAGCCTCTACAGGGAGCCAAGGTGAGGTCAGTCCTCCAATAGTAACACGTTGAAGTCGGTTTGAGAGATAGCTTAAATAATAACACAGGATCTTCAAACCCCAATTGTTTTAGTTTAAAAAGTAGACCAGCGTGCCAGACTCTGTCAAAGGCCTTGGATATGTCCAGAAAAACCATACGGGCTTCATGGCCCAACTCAAGGCCACTGTAAATAGTATGAAGAATACTAACAAGTTGATTTATGGTGGAATCGTTTTCCTTAAAGCCAGAGTTTTTAGCAGAAAGTAAATTGTTAGAGGTTAGATACTCATAGAAAACATTATAAACTAGACGCTCAAGTACTTTAGAGACATTACAGAGGAGTGAAATAGGCCTATAATTTTCCTTTGACTGTTTGTTACTTTTCTTAAAAACGGGGCTCACGTTTGACCTCTTCCAGGGATCTGGAAAATACGAGTTGGATAAGCAGAGATTGAACAGATCAGTGAGAGAACGTGAGATTGAGGGGGCACAGTATTTAAGAAGGGTGTTGCCTATACCGTCAGGACCACAAGCAGAACTGGTTTTCAGAGATTTTAAAATCTTTTCCACGTCATTTACTTGCACTTGAAATATTGACAGGCGGGCCTCAGTTCGGAAGGCAAGGTCGGGCAAGGGCAAAGGATTGTCATCATGAGGAGTCTTACACTGATCAGCAAAATACTTGTTGAAGGTCACTGACTTCTCTATATCGGAAGAAATATTTCTTCCATCGTCAATAAGAGTTGGAATGTTTTGATAAAGTTTGTGACCGAGAATAGATTTGCGAAGGTACCACCACCTTTTAGGGTTTATCTCTCTTGAGTCTAGTTCAGATCGGAGTTTGCTAAAGTAAAGACGAATGGAGTTTATATATATATATATATATATATATATATATATATATATATATATATATATATATATATATATATATATATATATATGTCTTTATTTCAGACTCATACAAATGGTCCATAGATTTACAAAGTACATAAACAAAACAAAACAAAACAAAAACAAAACAAAACAAAAAACAAACAAAAAAAAACAAAAAAAAACAAAAAAAAAAACAAAAAAAAACTGCACACAAAAAAAAATTATATAGTCATGTATACAATACTGTTGCAATATCTGACAAATATTAAGAGAGATTCATATCGGGGCAGAGTCAGCTAACAGTATCGCTGACAGAGTACATCAGTTGTTACATTAAGGATGCATCAAATACAACATATTACTCCAGTGTCTGTGCACTGGAGAATAATAGAAAATGTCAGAGGATAACACCGTGGAAATTAACTTATTTTGGCTATTTTCAAGTCTTTGCTGTAGATTAAATATCTGCTTTCTCCACAGAGCGTCAAATGTAGGGGATCTATTGGTTACTAGCATATTACTGGCGTTTTTAACAGCGTTGACTGTAAAGTTACGTTTCCGTTTGTATAAATGAAAGAGGCGTTCAATATTTTGAGTAGTGAGGAGCGTGTGAGGCCGAGGCTTTTGTGTCTGGCATTTATATCTGTTCCACGCGCGATTGCGCTGCCTTATTAGCCTCTTGATACTACAGTTGATCCAGGGCTTGTCCCTGGGTCGAATATAGTGACCACGCGGAACGGAATAAACTGTTTACACGTGTCAATAAATGGGTCTGACCAGTATGACACAGAGTCACTTATGGAGTCAAAAACTGTGAAACCAGTTTCCCAGGGAGCATGATGGAGAACATTGTTCAAGTTGACAAAATGAGCCCTCTTGAAGTTCCAGACAGAGCGTTTAAAGGGGCGATCCTTGTAATGATTCACAGAAAAAGAGCAAAAGACAACAGAATGATCAGAAGAGGATATGGGAGGGAGTATGCCGGAGTTAAGGATATAGCCAGGGGAGTCAGTTATCATGAGGTCTAGTAGGTTTACAGAGTACTCCGACACACGAGTAGGTTCGGATATGAGCTGATGCAGGTTGTTTTGAGCCAACAGATCAAAGAGGCGCTGTCCGAGTTCACTGTCGGTGTGGGGAGAATCCCAACTTACACAGCGATCGTTAAAATCACCTGTTATTATGAGTATTTTAGGGTTAAGTTCGATAGCAGACGAAATGGAGTGAGATTGTCCAGAAATAGGTCTCTCTGTGCGGCAGATTGGCCTGGTGGACGATAATAAACACCTAGAATCAGTTTACCAGAAGGGACAGTAATTTCAGCCCAGATACATTCACTACTGGGAGTTTCCAGCTCCGCACATCTTCTAACAGGTAGATTGTCTTTTACATACAGGGCAACCCCTCCCCCAAACCAGTTTCACGATCCTTACGTAGCGGGGTTTGGAAGCCTTCAATTGCCAATAAAGCATCAGGGTAGGAGGTATCGAGCCATGTTTCAGATAAAGAAATGACTTCCAATTTTTCAGACTCCGCCAAAATACTTATTTCTTCAAGTTTACCATCAGATTTTAAGCTACGTACATTAGCATGGCACACAGAAAACTTATTCAGAACAATATTATGGACTGGACCAGGGTTTGGATGAATACTCGTGGAGAGCACCCTAAGTATAAGAACCGTCACATGTCTCAGATGGCATAAACATTCGGTGAGTAATACTGCGGCAAATACTATGAGGAAGGTAAAAGAGAGGATGAAACTATGATCGTGATATGAAAATGTAGACACGTTGGCAGACATGGACAGGAACATAAACCCATCTTTGTTGTGAAATAACCCTACCACAGCTCTATATTGGTTTAAACAAATGCCCATTAGGGGGTATCATACTAGGGAATATCCGTAGCTGAACACTGCGAGACACAACAGAAAATAAATGCATTCATGTTTACAAAAAAACCAATAAGTATATGACATTGTATGCTGGAGAATATAGTCTTCGAAACAACAAATAAAGTAACATAAACAAGAGCACGACAGAGTGCAGAAAACAAAAAGTGTACAAACATGGCAACAAAAGAGAGCAAGATCATCACAAATGTAATGATGTTCCTATGAAAATGATTGTAAATCTGGATGTAAGTTAATCGGAGTTTAACAAATATAACCTGTTGTTGTACCGAATATCATATCTGTAAATATATGAGGCATTCTACTGAGTTTACATAAGGTATGGAGATGCAGAGTGGCAAGAATGATGACGGCTACTATGATATTGTAGCAATTGTACGCTCGTCTAAAACAGTCTGTATGAAGCATGTTCAAAGATCAGTTTCAACTGTTGTAATATGGTAAGACTACATAACCGTGATCCTCCATATGTACAAGTATAACGTGAAATGACATCACAGGGTGTAGTATTATGACCAAAAAAAAAAAAAAAAAAAAAAAAAAAAAACCCGAGCCCATGCGTTATATCATATGGAGTGACCAGAATGCAGCTGTTCGACCGTGTGGTGTATAATACGTAAATGCGTTGACAACTGAAACTAGTCTAAACCGTCAGAAAATTTAACACAAGATTATTTCATATATAAAGACTGAAGTTGAATAAAGTTATCAAGACATATGGGCTGCATTTGTAAATGCTTGTACACACAGATAGCCAAGCGAACATCTGAGGTCACAACAGGGCATGTCACTTGCGGTTATATAATGATTGAATGAATGATTCTTTATTTGCTGCACCTCAACTTACAGATGGAGGCATTTTGCCAAATACAATATACACAACAACAAAATATATAAAAGAAACAGAAAAAAGAAAGAGGAAAAGTTAGGAAAACTAACTCTTGTCCATCGTAAACAACCTTGCTTCGTATACAGATTGGAGAAAAAACTATAGATCACCCCTTATTTTAGTGGTTTCGGTTAAATATTGAGCCAGAAGAGTTATTTTTTCATAATCGTCACATTTCATAATAAAAATAAATTTTTCTTCTAAGTCCAATTCTCCAAATGTAACAAATATCTCTGACAATTTGTCTAAAAATCGTTTCCGGGGCTCATCAAATTTTTCACAAACTAGAACATAATGTATTTCATCCTCTACTAGGTTACAATGGTTACATAGTCTTTCATGCACAGGTACTTTCATAGGTCTTCTGTGTCGACCTGTTTCAATATATAAATTGTGTGAACTAGTTCTGAGTCGTACAAAATTTTTACGGATATTAAAATCCTTTATCATAGTTAGGTAAGGCTCTATTTCCAACTTATTTTTAAATTTTACATAGGTTCGTAATTTTTTATCTGATGACGACTGCATTTCCATTGTTTTTTCCCACTGTATAACAAATTTTTCTTGCAATAAATTTTGTATGACGCCGGCAGAAAAATCAAAAGTTTCGTAAATAGTTCTGTTCCAAGAATCTTCACAATTTACAATGATTAGTGTATTTTTAACTGACGCTAACCATTGGGATTTATCGGTCGTCAAGTCATAGTTACATTGAAATGTGTCGCCCAACAAACTTTCTGGATCAATATATCTCATTCTGTACCAATTTTTACACACACGTGTTAATATTTTCAAAGAATATGGGTATTGTCCTAAATCACCTATTACAGCAACATTGCAGGTCTTCTTATTGACGCCCAAAATATATCGCAAAAAACTAATGTACAATTTTTCCAAGTCCAACTTAAAATAACCAGATATATCTTCAAGTGCAATACACTTAGCAGGTGGGATGAGGTATGCACCCCAAATTTCACATCCGTACATGAATATTGGTGCAACAAGCTTATCAAATAAATCAATATATAACCTTGTATCGTTCTGCGTACTAAACAAAATTCGTTTTAATCGTCCAAGTGATTTAGTTGCTTTAGAACATAACTGTTTCATTGCATTATTGAAGGAACCATTTGATGTAATTTCTATTCCTAAGTAAGTGTATTTGTTCACTACCTCGAGTTCTGTATTACCAACACTAAATTTTCTACACATCTTCCTACCAGACTTATTAAATATAACAACCTTTGATTTTTCCACGTTTATAGTCAAATTCCACTTCGAGCAATATTCTGACATTTTATCTAAACAAGACTGTAGACCAAGTTCACTTTCAGATAAAAGCACTAAATTGTCTGCATATAATAAACAACTAATTTTCTTGCTATGCAATGTAACTGGGTGGCACTCATTCGTAAATATACATGGTAAGTCATTAAGAAATAAATTAAACAACAAAGGACTTAAAACACAACCTTGTTTCACACCGTTAATCACTGATATATTAGTAGATAGGCCATTATGAAATTTTAGCTGAATTGAAGACCCAGTATACATATCTCTCAAAATACGGTACATATAGCCACTTATATCGTAACTAAGGAACTTATAAAATAAACCATCGTGCCACACAGTGTCGAATGCCTTTTGTAGATCAATAAAACATACATACAGAAATCTTTGTTTTCCTATAACTTTGACATATTTGTCTATTAGTGTTCTCAGTACAAAAATATGGTCGCTTGTCCGTGAATTTTCTGTAAAGCCGGCCTGAAAATCATTATTATAATTTCGAGTTTTCATGTAGATACGTAACCTGTTTTTCAAAACTGTACAAAATAACTTGGATAAACAGCTGCTTAAAGATATCTCTCTATATCTATTCGGGTCATAATAAGAACCGCCCTTGTGTATCATTGTCATTAGACTAACCTTCCAAACTTGTGGAAAGAACCCAGATGAAAATATCAGTGTATAAACATACTTTTCTAAGAATGAAGTAAACCGAGAGACCAGCTCTGGTTATTGCTATGTAAACAACCAGTAACGTAATATTATAAACCGAGATATTCATATGAGATGATGATATCAGGGTGACAAAGCCTGGAAACGAAAATAAATGGAATTGGAAGTACTTTGGCATGTACTATTAGTGCTGTAGATGCAGTAAAGACGTGTGTTCGTTCGCACAAATGCGACGTAACATACCACACCAGGTCGTGACCATGTAATAGACATGATACAATACAACTGATATTTTTAGCTACAAATCGTGGAAATGTCGTCTTAATAACGGCTAGATGTCACACTGCTGTGTGAATATCAGAAAATTTAACACAAAATTATTTCATAGATAGAGACTAAAGTTGAGCAAAGCTATCAAGGCATATTGGGACTGCATGTGTAAATGCCTGTACACACAGTTTGCCAAGAGTACATCCAGATCACGACCGGGCATGACACTTGTGGTTACATAATGTATAAACATACTTTTCTACAGATGAAGTAAACCGAGAGGCACAAGCCCTGGTTCTTACTATGCAAACAAATAGTTATGTGCTATTACAAATCGAAATATACCCATAAAAAAAAAATTAAACTACGTGGAACCAGAGACAAGTGGCATCCAAAGAGAAACACATGTACCAAGATGCATGCTTACTAATAAGGGGCAGTAACATATCAATTACTTTCAGTATCTCGAGTAAAATAGTATTGCCCAATAACAAATTTGAAGTGTTTCATGTAGGTAAAATAAAACATGTCGCTTTACACTGACTAATGGTCAAAATGAACACTGATCAATGGTAACAGTATGATCAAAAATATAGATAATGACAGCAGAATAGAAATAGTTTTACCTGATACTTCATGCATGTATTCAGCAATTTCAGGCACATCGCTGAGAACATTTTTTTTATATGTATATATATATATATATATATATATATATATATATATATATATATATATATATATATATATATATATATATATATACATACACATATATATACACATATATATACACATATATATACACATACACATATATATACACACACACACATAGGAAGGAAGAAACATGCATGCGCATGGTAGCTGAGGTAACTTCCACTTTAATATGGATCGGAAAGGTACGAGTTTAATTGATGTTTTAAGACGTAACAGTGTAATGACATATTTGCATGTGACAATTATATTGCTGGAGGGCCGGGAATAAAGAATAAACATGACAGTCCTCCTGGGTAGATTGTTCATGTATTGAAGAGCTCCAACAAAGAAAGACACAGAAAAAGTACAGAAAATACCCGTGAAATACATTGGAATATGGAAACATAAAACAAAAAGAAAACTGAAGGAAAAAGGTAAACTGTTACAACCGACAACCATAGTTAAAGAACATCTGGATTACACATTCTATACCATGTGAGCTTATAAATACAACTTACATTATGATTGAACCTGACGGAGTAGCCGCTACCGCTGCCACACTGAAAGGTCCAAATCTAGCATAACACAAAGTGTACGTACATGTATTCCACAAACATCACATAACGGCTAAAGCCTTAAAACCCCTTGGCTGCCCACAAAAGGGATCTGGTTCTCCTGATATCGTGCCGAGAATTTCAAAGTTTCATGATCCTAGCAATTTTGGTTCTTCTGATATTACGTGCAAGACATTCAAAGAGAATTGACCTAGGTGACCTTAAAATTGGGTCAAGGGCATTGTTCTTCGAACTTGAAGTAAACTTTAAAAAGGGTGATCAGATAAAAATGTTTCATGACCCAAGTTTATTTGGTTCTCCTGATGCATGGACGGACGGATTCACACACAAACGCAGGCGAGTAGTTTAATGTGGTCCTGAGCCCCACAGACAGGACACCCCCTTATCTCTAGCCTCATCTAGATCTAAAAATAGATGCCCCCGGCTCTAAAATTAGATGGGTAAGAGATAAGCTCAAATTGTGTTAAAACTGGAAAATTCTTCATAGGGTGGGAATGTATGAGTAAGTACGGATTAAAATTTTAAGTCAACACATATAATTCATTTTATCATATTTTCTAAGACACAATTAGATTGGGTTGATAAGAGGATTATGCTTCTGCTATCACTGATGAGAGGCAAATAATGACAAATGAAAAGAGATTATTGTGGTTTCAGACAGAGGCAAGCACGCCATATAATTGTCACAAGGTCTGAGCAGACAATGTTGACAAAAGGGATTACTTGACCAACCGAGTCAGTCCTGTACATCTATGGGCTAGTTGCAGTGTTGACAGAAGGGATTAACATTGTAGTCTCTTTATTGATGCAGCACTTAAACCTCAAAGAAATATCAGTTGCAGGTGCGTGCTTACAGACAACAAATATCAACTGTTTGGTTGATACATCATACAATGCATCATTTATTTCATTTTCCACAAACACTATTTGTAGCCAACACTTGTAATGATATTACATAACATAACCACCTCGATTGTGAGATTCAATATTGTTCTTCTCTTTCTTTCCTCCTCTGGCAGCACTCCTCTTTTTCTTCTTTTGTAATCTTGCTTTCATCTGAAGGTCATGAGCCATCGTGGCTGATATCATAGGTAGCATCTTCTGTTGCTTCATTTTTTGTCCGCCACTTTGCTTATGCCAGTACCAGGGTTGATTAAATGCACCAAACCCAGGTAATTTGTACTGTGTGATCTTCATATCCGTGGGAGTTGACAAAAATGTAAAGTGATGTCATAATAGTTTATATTTACTGGTCATGCAGCCTTCGTTATCTGTTACAAAAATAGGTATGTGTCAAATGGGACTCTGCACAATACGGGTGAACTGTTCCGTGGCAAACTATATACCTGATGGTGATACTCTTCGTAATATTTGTTTTGAACTGTCTCCGACTATAGTAAATTCTATAATGTCACACTGCACCAGCAAACGTTCAGTTGTCCCTTCTGCTTGATCGATTTTAATGTCACTCAGAGCCACTTCCCGAGATCTAGGCAAATTTTATTCCTGTGGTAATTGCCCGTAAAAATCACTTCCACTTGGCACTTTGCTTATGAACACAATTCAGGTAATTACATCTCGCTGGAAACGTTTAGTTTTCACAATATATTCTTGAACTGAGAGAAAAACAATTTTGTTGTCCTCAAAGGGGCAATTTGGTGATCCAAATAAAATTGATTCTAGAGTAGATGGAGCAAAATCTGAAATGGATGTATGTGAGCTATCTCTTTGGATTGTATAGAATGGACAAATAAAATAAATAATGCCAAGTATCTTCTACACATTGCCCACAGCGACAATTCGGGGATTCACATAAACCAATGGCATATAGGTGAACATTCAACTGACTGCGGCTCATCCTGAGCCTTGCTTGAATGACAGCCCGGTATCTTTTTCCAACATAGTACAATTAAGTCTCTTTAATTGAGCGAGGAACTTTCGAATCTATGTGTTTCTTGAATTCATTTAAGGAGTAAGAGTTTCGAATGTTAAGCGGGAGCTGGTTCCAATGTCTCGTGGTGCTGGGGAAAAATGTATTGTTAAATAGATCTGTTCTAGCTCTAAAATGGGGAAGGTTTTCAGCTTGTCTTGCATTGTGTCTGATCTGGTTTTGATTGGAATAAATAATATCGCTTAAATATTCAGGGCCTAAATTATGAGTAATTTCATACATTTGAATTAACTTAATTTTTCTGCGTTTGACCAACGTTTGAAAACCCGTTTCTTCGTATAATTTAATATTGGGGGTAGTTAGCATAGCACCAGAGATGACACGTGCGGCCACCAGTTGAATGCTTTCTAATCTTTGTGAGTCTCCCTGTGTGCAGCCATCCCAGACCACGCTACTGTACTCCATTGGTGGTCGAATGAATGATTTGTATATTATTTCGAGGGTTTCTCTGTCTAGTAACTACTGTAAACCTTTCATGATACTAAGTTGTTTGGAGGCTCTGGCAATAATAAGATCAACATTACCGTTCCATCGGAGGTCGGATCGCAGCATTATCCCTAGGTGTTTATGTTGGTCGACGTTCTGTAATTGACGATTCTGGAAACTTAGGGGAGGGTGAAAGACTTGGTTTCTCTTCAGAGATACTAACATAGCATCTGTTTTCAGGGCATTGAATGTCACCATCCAATCTGCTGACCAAGAGTCGACAGAGGACAGGTCCTCGTTTAAAATGCCTGCAGTTAGGTGGGGATTATCAACAGTAAGATATAAAGATGTGTCGTCAGTGAAAAGTTTGATTTTGGAATGAATGATATCCACGATATCATTTATAAATATAAGAAATAACAGAGGACCAAGAACAGAACCCTGAGGGACGCCAGCATTGATAGTACCCCAAGCAGAGGTTTTACCGTTAAAAACGACTCTTCTGCTGACGATTTGAGAGATAATTTTTAAACCATTTAAAACGCTTTGTTTTGATATCCAAAAAGACTACTCGTACCTCTTTTTGGAGATCAATAGCGAGGGAAAGTTCATGATAAAGGGATAAAAGTTGATTAACAGTACTAGTTGAGTCTCCGGGCATGAAACCAGATTGACTAGAAGAAAAAAGTTATTTTTTTCTGAAGAAATTAAAAACATATTTGACAATTACTTTTTTTCATCATTTTTTTAGGGATGCTCAGTGCACCAGCGACTACGCGTTGGCTTGTCACCGCTGCGGCCCGGGTTCGATCCCCAACGATGGGACAAGTTGTTCGTCCCGGGAAGGTCCTCCGCTGGTTTGAATTTCGCGGCTTTTTTTGCCTGCGGGCTCGTGGTCGCATGTGGCAAGGTTTCCCAAACACCTGTTGAGCAACGTAGGTTTTCTCCGGGATCTCCGGTTTCCTTCTACATAAGTTTGGGATAATCGGGCTAAGATTTTGCCTACTTGACCCTGTGGAAGAACAGGCTGAACAGGCTGAACAGGCTATCCAGTATGAAGATGTTCTATTATTATTATTATTATTATTATTATTATTATTATTATTATTATTATTATTATTATTATTATTATTATTATTATTATTATTATTATTATTATTATTATTATTATTATTATTATTATTATTATTATTATTATTATTATTCCAGCACAACTTAATAGGGAGATGGGTCGGTAGTTGTTGCATAAGTTGGTATCACCCTTATTATGCAAAGGTGTGACATGGGCCTGTTTCCAGGAACTAGGAGAGACTTCCTGACGCAATGATAAATTGAACAATTTTGTCAGCGAGTCGCAAACAGATGGCGCCACCTGTCGCAGTAGCCTTGCACTGACATCGGCAGGGCCGGTGGCCTTTGTGTCATCTAAGCTTTTTAGGATATCTAAAATTTCTTCACGATTAATCTGAATTGAACAATGAAGTACTTCCGGTGGATTTATGGTTGGTAGTGCACGGGCTCTGGATATGTCGATATTACTCTGGTCGAGAAAAAATTGTTAAAAATTTCAGCTTTGGAGAGATTATCGGTAATATGACAGTTATCATGAAGTAGTGATGGGATAGCATGGGACTGATTACGATTCAGAAAATATTTAACTGTAAGCCACCATGCTATATTCTTTTGATTCGCAATTTTTTTAAAGAGGCCCCTACTTTATTATTGTAGTTTTCCTGTGCTGTCTTCAACTGTTCTTGGCATTGCTTTCGAATGGTGCTGTAAGAATTCCAAAAACGAGCGTCATATTTTTTCTTATCTTTGGCCTTGTTGTAGGCACGATGAACTTTTCGTCTTGACCATCGGAGAGAAAAATTAAACCATGGTAAGTCCAACGGACGCACTGTGATAGATTTACCCGGAATTGTTTCTTTTGCGACATGAATGAATAGTTTAGTTCAGTTATCACAACAAGAGTTAACATTTTCCGAATAAAAACAGGCATCCCAATCAGCTAGGCGTAAAGAGTCTCTAAATATATCAAGGTTAGCTTTTTTGTATTCCCAAATATATCTGTTATATGATGTGTCCTTTTGGCGCCGAAAGAGGATATTTGAGGCAACTACAGAGTGGTCACAATTACAAATGGGTGGCAAGACACGAGGCTCTTTGACAAAAGTGGGTATATTGGAAATAATTTAGTCTAGACAGGTAGCTGTAGTTAATGCTCGTGGGTCTGCAATATGGGGGGGGGGGGGTAATAAATTTACAGAGCAGAATTGCTTCGGTTTAGAGCCAGCAGGGGTATTGAAGTCTGAGTTTAAGTCGCCAGTTATGATGATATTTTTATATTGCTAATTTTGGTTAAATTTATATACTACCCTGTAGTTTGTCCCAAAAAGAAACTGGTGCATTAGGCAGACTATAAACAATGCCCAATAAAAATTTATTATTGTGAACTCTTACCTCAATCCACAGAAGCTCTGTATCTGGTACCTCCAGATTAGGACGACGAGCGCCAACGATCTCTTTAGATACAAGAAGGGCCACTCCGCCTCCAAGACCACCAGGACGGACTTTCCGTGTGATATCCTGGTATTGTGAAATACTGAGATCACTGTCGAGTGAGTTTTGTGAAAGGAACGTTTCCGAAAGTGTAATAATATCGAAATAGGGAGCAATATGAGTTTTTAAAGATCTTATTTTGTCTCAAGGCCACTGTAAATAGTATGAAGAATGCTAACAAGTTGATTTATGGTGGAATCGTTTTTCTTAAAGCCAGAGTTTTTAGCAGAAAGTAAATTGTTAGAGGTTAGATACTCATAGAAAACGTTATAAACTAGACGCTCAAGTACTTTAGAGACATTACAGAGGAGTGAAATAGGGTTATACCAAAACACAGTGCTGGTAACAACTCGATAAGATAATGAGGCCATAAGATTCGGAAAAGAACGTGCTCAATAGCTATAGATATGTGATAATTTATCAGCAGTTTTGTATTTCCAGTACCTCAGCCACTCATGAAATTGAATAGCCCAGTCCCTACAATCAAAAGGTAACACAACATAAAACAGTAACATGTAGAAAAACTAGTATCAGTTGATACGATAATCATCTCAAAGCAAAGAAACAGAGTGCGTACGATTAAATGCTGTTGTTGTATTAACCATCTTCACTTTGAAATTAAGAGTTTTAGTCATGAGAAAATATATTATACCTAGTAACTCCCCTGAGGCTAATACATGCTGATAGCACAAGGGTTAAATTTACTAGTTAAGAATGCGGAACCAAAATTTGTAACTCTAAAGGACAATTATAAATGAAATAATGTGGCACAGTGATATGCATATCAAACATATCCATGTTTAACACAATATACACATGTGTTTGTACACTCAACACCATATGGGGAAAAATGTTCAACACGAATGTCTTTGAGTATATAGTGCGTCATATTTGATTCTGGAGAAAACAGAAAGAGAAGAAATATTTTCCAAAACTGAAAAACATGAACACTTTTCACATGTTGGGACGCGCGAGCATATTTAATATGAACACTCTTCTCGTGTTGTGACGCGCATGCATATCAAACAATAAAATAATAGTTCGCTGCACATGGATACAAAAATGGTCCAAGTTTGAATGTATACCTCGGATGAATTCTATATTTGGAACACTGTCTTGCATCTCATTATACAAGGGCTGCCAAAGTGCATAACAAATAATTATTCTATCGGGTGGAAGTTCAACGGTCTGGTTAGCTTTCTGTAAAAGTTGGTTTATGTGTGCAGTCTTGCCAAAACCGGTAGGGGCCGCCACAATCATTGTGAAAGGGTGTTTCTACCATACTGACCTACTACTGGCCAATCAGTAGGCTAGAAATCTATGGTCTAACCACTACTGCAACCTACAGTTTTTCAAAGATTAAACAGCTGAGTCCTCATAAAATTACACCCCCCCCCATAAAACTGTATCTGATCCTGGAGAAGTAAGTGTGAAAGGATATCAATTCAGAAGGGTGACCTTCACACAACGTCCAGCTTCAATTATTATTACAGTGTTAACTCCTTTCAGAAGTGTAATTTCCATTCATTGGTACATTCAGTGGTGTCTTGACCCAGTGGGACTGTCTGAGGAGGGAGCTGATCATCCCTGGGACCAGACTGGCCTGTCGACAGGGGTGCGCCTCTGATGTCCACTAAAAGGGAACGTGTGGTCTCATTTGCCATTACACTTTTCACATCTAGCTGGTTCAACTGCAGAAGCTGTGCTTGTGTAACTGGCACCCTAAATCGTGGATTTTTGGCCTCCAGTGCTTCATCTCTTTGGTATAACAACTGCTGTGTTTGAATTTTCATGAAAGAGTCAAGATCATAATTTTCTTCCATGACTGCCAGTGTTTGCTTGTTGGCGCTTGCACAATGTTCTGCAGAATGAGCGCTATTCTATTTTTTGCAAAACATAGGAAATTAAAATTTGTTTATTTGTTTTTATTGCCCTGGTCAAGATTGGAGAGATTAGATAGAAATGGCTGGGTTTAGTGTTGATCACCACATCAGTTTTTATTGCACTCATTACATCGAGTAGAGCATGTGGTCATGCTGTGACCATTTATGTGATCCAAGTGCAAGGCCAGATGGTAGAAGTCAGTTAGACCATTGAAAAGTGTGGTCTAACCAACCTCCTCGCTACCGCTCGGAGGTTTGTTAGACCACACTTTTCAATAGTCTAATTATAACTTAAAAGTTACCTGTTTCTGTATCAATCACTGGCCGTGGTCCCTCAATCAGTGGCCTTTGACTCCCCAAGTGTGTCCCTTGGCTTCCAAAAGAGTGACTTAAAGTTTCTCCTACGGGGTTGAAACTGGGTGCAGCTTGCTTCGACCATTTTTGTCGTTCTTCCTGTTCATACGATTTACTTGGCCTAAATGGCTGGACAAATATAGTAAATTTAGCTTCCCACATCCAGGGATATGACAGGTTTTTTATGTCTACCCATGTTTAAAGGTCAAGACCTGTCATTCTGTTTTCTACTTATAACTTCTCAAAAAATTCACACGTATATCCACATCCACACATATATCCACATCCGGACACAAATGTCCACACAAAATCCACACATATCCACACCCACACATAAATATCCACACCAAATCCACACACATATCCACACAAAATCCACATAAATATCCACACAAAATCCACCAATATTTCCACATCCACATTAATCCACCTATATGTATCCACATCCGCACATAAATGTCCACACAAAAATCCACATACATATCTGCATCCACACACAATTATTCACACCCACATAAACTTTTTCTTATAAATTGCTTTAAAAGAAGCGAAACCACATAAACATGTTTTCATAATTTTATTTTTCTTTCTACAATTTATAATTTTTCCTAATGAAATGAAATACTTTAACATCATTGTTTCTCCTGTTTTTCCCATGCGTCTCGTTACGTAATGTTTCAATAGTGCGGACTTTACCCATTAGGATAATTATCTCGATTGATGTAATTTCCATCGTTAGTATTCCATTTACCAGTCCCCATGAACAAAGTCAGATAAGTGTCCATATATAGCTTGTTTGCATAGTCAGGTTCCAGTGCTTTTCTCGGGAATGGAACACCATCCACAGTCACTTAGAAAATTTTAGTGTTCACCCCTTTAAACCTATTAAAAAAAAAAACCGAAGGAGGAATTTGAATTCAAAAGATCGTGGTCAAGATAATTTGACTGTCACTGAACATAATTTCAAAGCATTAAATTTCCTCAACTTTCCAGTCACACAGGCAGATTTTTTTTTAGAGTAAATCTTATTTTTTCGTATGTTTTGTCTTCAGGGAATCCAATTTTGGCTATAAGGCTATCCAAAGTGGGTTTCCCATTTCAGACCACACCTGACTCAATAGTAGAAGAGTATTAGGGACTCAATCCTTTCGTACCTATATAAACTGCAAAAATCACAAGACATGTAGTCACGTGCAAAAAAACCCATTCTTTGGCTCTTTTCTTCCAAGATGTATCCGTTTCCGAACTTGGCCTATGCAACAGGCCCAGTGCTCCTTATATTTTTCAGCTTCCAGCTACATGCAATAATTTGTACTCTTTTGTTTGTGTACGTAGGTTCTGGCATATATGTTTGGAAAATATATCCAGGTATGGCGATCAGAAACAACAATGTGGCCCGTAAAAAAGGTTTGCTTTCCGCCGCAACTTGCTTGCACTGGTGTTTGAAAACGCATGGTTGCAAATCGGTGGATTATGGTGAACGAACGACATCTAGAGGATGTTCCTTGAATAAATTTCAAAAGGAAGAAAAACCGACTGCTGTTATTAACATATCTCGCTATGACTTCTACCAGTTCGAATTTTTGGAAGGTGAGTTGCACTTATTTCATTTTAATTTTAATGAAATTTTATATGCATATTTTTTGATATTTTCAATGTTGTACCGATGCATCTGTCATCGAAAAGATTTAAATGTGATTGTAAATACGGTCTCCTGTAACGAAATTACATAGTATATGTACACACACACACCCACACATACAAGGAAGGGGCAATGGTTATCTTACGTGATCGCGATTATTATTATTATTATTATTATCATCATCATCATCATCATCATCATCATCATCATCATTATTATTATTATTATTATTATTATTATTATCATTATTATCATTATTATTATTACTACTACTTTGTTTGTTTGTTTTTTGTTTTTTGTTTTTTTGTTTGTTTGTTTTGTTTTCTTGGAATCGTGACTTATAAAAATGTTATCCTAAACACTGAAAGACCGGTTTGTTGTATGGAGTGCAAATTTATCTTGCAGGGCACGCGGCATCTTACAATACGTACTTTGTCCAATTTTTCTCAAAATGGCATTTTAAATGAAACATACTTGGAAAATGATAATTTGAACTGTCTTTCGGGATGTACTTGATCACATTCTATGGCATGCTTTTCAATGGGTATGAAAGCATTGAAAACAAATGCCCATTTCTTGTTATAATTCCAGGTATAGTTGGTGTCTTGACGCATAAGCAGAGAGATTCCACTAAAGAAGTGGATGCGGTGTTCAGCGACACAATCAACGTCTCCACTGTTACTGAAAAAACATCATCCGCCACATTTAAAGGAAAAATACAATGCGTTGCTTCTTGTGCCAGATCTAACGGTTGTCACTATGTTGTGATTGAGGAGAAAACAGACGAGAAACTTTGCACACATATTGGATAGGAATTTTCACAGAAAGACTACTTGCTTTGATATACAGCTTTATGAATAATAATAATAATAATAATAATAATAATAATAATAATAATAATAATAATAATAACAACAACAACAACAACAACAACAACAACAACAACAACAACAATAACAATGAGTTTTACATCAACTTTCTTTTCTTTTTTTTCCCAACGACATTGTATATAAGGATTGGTGTCAATTTTACCGTGACGGCGTTCCTTTGTTGTTTTCTGGTTGAAAACAACGCTAGTCCACAAAGCTTTACCGGTAGGTAACAAAGACCTACGCAGAACCCTCGTTATTTCATCCTTCTTGGCCACCAAATATCCATGTCTTGGTGATAGATCGTGATACACGGGCCTTGTAAGTGCATGAATTTTCAGGAATTCAGAAAGTTTCATTTACATGCCACAGAAGGTTTACAGCCTATACAGGGTATGCAATTTTCCTTTCATTGTGCGTCCCTTGATTTTCCAGTTATATAATAAATAAGGAAGTATGATTTCATTCTCATGAGCGAAGCAGTTCTTACAGTTACTCCTCGGCCCGTTAGGGCGGTGGGGTGGGGGTGGGAGGTGCTTACCATAGCCTGCGTGTGCGCGCCCCTGTGTCCGTCAGTCCGTGTATTTTTTTTTTTTTTTTTTTTTGCGCACGATATAACCAGAACCAGGAGGGCTATGATTGCGAAACTGTAACAGTTGATCACCATGCCTGTCCGGCCAACTCTATATTACCATGTGGATAGAAAGTTATATCTCCATGATATTACATATACTGACTGGTTCTACTGGTACGCTTCAAGAGCGGACTGGTTGGGTTGACCAGTAGATTGGCTGGTGTGTGTCCGACCGGCGTGGTTGGTTCATTTGACCAATCTGTTGGTTGGCTTGACCAATATTCATGAGCGGTTGATTTGACCAGTCTGATGGTTTGTTGGGCCGATCTGTTGGTCAGCTGTTCAGCCCATGTTGGTTGGACGCATATCGGTCGGTTTGTTTTTGGAGCGGAGGTCAAACTTTTATGGGCGACCAACCACTGTAATTCTTGTGTTTGGGATCTTTGTAATTCAGATTAGCAAAAATTTTACCTTCATAGGGACTAGTTTCAACCGTACAACTAGAGAACACTATTCATAACCAAGATCATGATATTAGCCTTTATTGTTATGCTTGTACTACGATATTTCAGCGTAACAAACTTACCCTGCTTCAGCCAAAACCAATTTGCCAGGATTCATTTTCAGGGTGATGGACAGACCACCCACATGGAAGCTTATACATGCAAAGACATCGATATTATTACTGATTTTCAGCTCTACTCTGTATATACGTATTTTTACGTCATTTTTGAGTCACAACGCAACTACTCTAACTTCTGATGGTTCTAAACTTGCTGTTGAAGAAAATGTGAGCTTGCAAGTACTTATCCATGATACCTGTGAGGGGTACGGTCGCTAGCGTCTATACTTGTCACATGTATACAATGTAGTTACATGAGGTATGTTATTCAATAACTGATGATAATAATATGTAATAAGTGTAGAAGATCTCTTATTTTTGGGATTCATGATTAGATACAGTCTACATTTTTAGTATATGACCTCCGGTACCATCTAGTGTGCAGGAGAGGTAACAGCATTTCAATTCAGGGCACTTTCGCCTGACTAGCCGCATTCTCACACATGAACACATCAATAATAACTGGTATCCTTAGAAAACAGGGGATGATTTGGCAGGCATGTCAACGCCTGCCCGGCTAGCTGTATATTACTTATACTGATTGGTTCTACTGGTTAGTTACGATTTCCAGCTCGATTCGGCAGATAAATATCTTTATGTCATTTTGAGTCACAACACAACTCCTTTATTTATGGTTCTAAGGGTGCTGTTAATGAAATTATGAGCTTGCAAGTACTCGTGGACGGTTTCCGAAGGGGGTACGGTCGCTGGTGCGCTTGTTATATGTATATACGGAGTTACGTGGAGGGAAGATTCTCTTACTGTTTGGTCTGTAAGAATTATGATATTTCAACCCGGCCAGCTTCAGCCAAAAACAAGTTGTCAGAATTTATTCCGTACAGGGTAATCGACAGACCTTCCATATGAAAGCTTGTATATGCATGCAGTGACATCGATATTGTTACCATTTTCGAGCCCTTTTCGGTGTGTGCGTATCTGTTATTTTTGAATCACAACACAACTACTTGAAACTACTCGGTTCTGAGCTTGCTTCCATTGGCAACATGGGTCAGCAAGTAACTGATGGTTCCAGTATAGGGTAAGGTTGCTTGCGTTTACACTTGTCATATGTATACAACGGAGTTACGTAAGGTATGTAACTTAAGAATTGATACTAATGACATGACTATTTATGTTTGGGTTTCACGATCCAGTACCATCTCCCGACTCATGACTTGTAGAGCCATCATTCGTAGAAGAGAGGTACTGTCACCAGATCTGTGGCTCTGTTCGCGTGAAATTTGGTTTGGTCGTGGAATCACAATTACTGGTGTGCTTTGGAGCCTGAGTTGCTTGGGCCCTTGGCCTGGTGTTTGGCAGAGGTCTTGGGTATCTTTGGTATTGGCTGTTTTATTCTCTTGGCGGAATCTCAAAGCCCTATATCTCTCAGTGTACATGCTGCCATCTCCACATTTTCACTTGTTATGGTATTCAGTACTGTATGAGGGCGTGCCTCTCGTTACTTCAGCGCCATATTCTACAAAGGTTTCTACTTTGTATAATTACGATACTGTTGCAGGAGTTTTTCATCAGGCTACAAAGGATAACAGTTTTGACGTGCAAGAATGTTATGTTTACGATACAAGTAGTCCCCCCCCCCTACTGCCGCCCCACAATTTTGTCTAAAAATGGAATCAGGTGATTTGGGGGCAGAGGGATTTTATTGCCCAACAGGGGTCTAAAAATAGAGGGGATGAGAGAGGCTCAAAACTGAATCAGAGTTCTACCATACTGACCTACTACTGGCCAATCAGAAGGCTAGAAATCTATGGTCTTACCACTACTGCAACCTACAGTTTTTCAAAGATTAAACAGCTGAGTCCTCATAAAATTACCCCCCCCCCCCCCATAAAACTGTATCTGATCCTGGAGAAGTAAGTGTGAAAGGATATCAATCCAGAAGGTGACCTTCACACAACGTCCAGCTTCAATTATTATAACAGTGTTAACTCCTTTCTCTTTTGTCAAACGTGTTTGGAAGTTCATACGCTTCTAGGTTATGTTCTAATTTAAGATTTGTTTTTGTGTCTTATGTGTCATCTTTATGTGTTGGGGTATTCTCTTCACAAGCCTGGATTTTACTGCTTTTGTACTTTGGGTGGATCTGCTTGGTTTTTGACCAAACAATGGAATACAAATGTTATGCTGTTTATCTGCTAATCATACACACTTTTGCACAATCTGCTTGGACACAAATACTTGTGCTTGAGTTGGACGCCTTCTTCAATTCGAAGTTTATGATTATTTTAGAGGATTACACACTGCTTACAACTGCATATGATGTTTGTGGTCCAATGTACACGCATATTTCCTATCCATATGCTATACGTATGTCTAAAATTTGTGTATGGGATAACATAAATATGTCAAACTTTGTCTACTCTCATTTTGACATGGTACGCCGGCCAGTTTGTCTAGCTACGAGGAAAATGTTGTCCACCGCCGCATCTACTGCAAAACAATTCATGTCAAGCAGTTACTTGTATTTTTCATGTTTAAGCACTGGAGCGGTGTTTGTGTATATTCCTGTAATTACGTATACGTTTTGTCTAGTTCATTGGTTCTACGTTGAAAAATGTGTCATCGTTTATGTTTCCTCTACTGTATTCAACGTGTTTATATATTGCAGATTAATGCTCATAGTAAATATTGTGCTTTTATATCTCTTATGTTTCGAGCTGACATGGGTTATCAGTTTAAATGTCATATTGGAACTAGCTCGTTATACGTCCAAGGTGTTGTGCAAATATCTATATCATACTATGTGGGACCCTTTATTTTTTTCTTACATTTTTGCAACTTGTGACACTGAACTTGTGCTACAAACGCGATTTGTTCCAATTGTGAATCTCAGCTTCCACGTGTTTTCTTACTTATTTTTTGTAGCAATTATCTTGAATTTGAATTCTTCAGGTAGGAAGAAGAAAATACTTCTGTTTTATCTTCTTTACATTAATTTTTTCTGGCGCCAACTTAGAATTATTAATATTATAGCCTTAAGTCCCTTATTAATACTTCTAGCTGGCGATGTTCACCTGAACCCTGGCCCTGGACAGCATTTATGTGACATTTCTTTCTGTCATTCCAATATTCGTAGTTTGTCTGTAGACAAGTTGAGGTGCATTCGTACAGATCTTGCACCAGAATTTGACATAATCACCCTTTCAGAAACTTTCCTTACTCCCAATTCTCCTGCTGACAATCTTACTTTACCTGGCTACCATGAGATTATTCGACGAGACCGCCCGAATGCTGTTGGTGGCCGCGTTGCTCTCTATGTTTCCAAATCTCTACATGTATCTCGACGAAATGATCTGGAGCTACCTGATACAGAACTCCTGTGGAGCGAGATTAGACTTCATAATAACAATTCTTACTTGGGGTAGTTTACAGACCACCAAATTCTATGGTTTCCTTTTGGAATAAACTTCAGGAAAGTCTTGATTTAGCGAATAGTACAGGTATCAAAAATATTATATTGACTGGCGATTTAAACGCTGATTTTCTGACACAGTCTGGGTTAAAACTTGATCAATTTTCCCGAACAAATTTCTTGACTCTGCATGTACATGGACCTACCCGTATAACCGAACGCTCAGCATCCTGTTTGGATCAGACAATTTCAAATATTCCTAATTATCTACGTGAAATTCGCGTGCTTCCTTCGATATCAAATTGTGACCATTGCGTTGTGGCAGCTAATCTATTATTCCGTAAAAAGAAAGATCCATGTTTCAATCGTCGTATATGGAACTATAGCAAAGCAGACTTTAATAATTTTAATACCTATCTTACAGAGGTCGACTGGACTTCTTGTTTCGTGTTTAATGATATCGATGTATGTTGTGATGCCTGGTCTAAATTATTCATGGAAGCTGCTACACGTTGTATTCCCAATAAAGATATTGAAGTTAGACCATCCGACTTACCATGGTACAATTCCCGTCTTCGGGCACTCAAGCGTCGTGTCAAAAGAGAGTATGACAAGGCAAAGAGTCAAAATTTCGAACCTGCTTTATGGAATGCCTTCTGCCAATTACGTAATCATTATCAAGACCAACTGAAACTTGCTGAGGAAAATTATAATAATAAATTGCACGCAGATTTAAATAGTTCCAGTCGATCGAGTAAATGTTGGTGGCGCACAGTGAAACAATTCATGAATAGAAACCAGTCACAATCCATACCTTCTCTTCTTCACAATAGTGAAAATATTCCAGACAGTTTGTCAAAAGCCGAAATATTTAATGCTTTCTTTCTTGAACAATCTAAAGTTGATTTTTCCTCTGCATCTTTACCTGAAATCACTGATCATCCAGAGTCTACCCTTGAGTCCGTAACCATAACGGAAACAGAAGTTCTTGAAACACTCTTAAGTCTTGACACGAGCAAAGCTTCTGGTCCCGATGGAATAAGTGCAAAACTTCTTAAGGAAGCGGCACCTGCTATTTCTCCATCACTCACAAAATTGTTTAATCTTTCGCTGTTGACAAAGAAATTCCCTACAGCTTGGAAACAAGCAAACGTCTCTCCTCTTTATAAAAAAGGCCTTGATAATTTATGCAACAATTATAGGCCAGTGTCATTACTTAGTTGTACCGGAAAAGTATTTGAGAAAATAGTTTTTAAGTATGTTTTCAATTTCTTTCGAGACAATATTGTTATATCTGCCCATCAATCTGGCTTTATGCCGGGAGACTGCACCATTAATCAGTTACTACTACTGTACCACGAATTATGTCTAGCTGTGGATCAGCAAAAAGAGGTTCGTGTTATCTTTCTGGACATCAGTAAGGCATTCGATAAAGTTTGGCATGCTGGTCTGCTCCATAAGCTAAGGAAAGCTGGTATTATGGGAGCTCTTTTTGAATGGTTTTCAGACTATTTGCACAACCGTCACCAACGGGTAGTCATCCAAGGCCAGTCGTCTAGTTGGGGTAAAGTCTTTGCAGGCGTTCCGCAAGGCTCAGTTTTAGGACCTTTGATGTTTCTTATTTACATCAATGACATTGTGGACATTGTTCGATCTAACATTAAAATGTTTGCTGATGACTTTATCTAACTATTGATAATCCTGTCACTGCGGCTCAAACTATGAATATGGACCTATCTAAAATTGACCAGTGGTCCAAAGATTGGCTAGTCACATTCAATGCCTTGAAAACAGATTCTATGCTTATTTCTAGAAAAAGTAATCCACCTTCTCACCCCCCAATTCTTTTCCAGGGTCATATTTTGCAAGATGTGGCTCATCATAAACATCTTGGAGTGACAATACGTTATGATTTAAGATGGTCTGACCATATTACTGATATATCAAACAAATCCTCCAAATTAATCAACATCATGAAGAGTTTGAAATTCACTCTAGATAGGAAAACACTGGAAACCATTTATACTTCTTTCATAAGGCCTATTCTGGAATATGGTAGTCAAGTATGGAGTGGCTGTACGGTCCAAGATGAAGAAAAACTAGAATGTATACAATTAAATGCTGCTCGTATTGTCACTGGAGCAATGCATGGGACCAGCACCGCTAAAATATATGAAGAAACTGGATGGTTAACTTTATCCAAACGCAGGGAAATTTCAAAATTGATTCTTATATACAAATTGGTCCATAACCTTGTACTGGACGCACTATGCTCTATCCTTTCTACCGCTTCTCCTGATACAGGTAATTATACCACACGCCAGCAATTTGATCTTCCTCATTTCCGAGCTCGGACCGACCTTTTTGACAAATCCTTCTTTCCTTCAATTGTTCGGTTATGGAATCAACTACCTCTAGAAATACGGAATTCTGACTCTATTCAAAAGTTTAAATCAAGTATAACTCAACCGGTGGTCCGACCTATAAAATTTGATGAATTGTATAACTTTGGTAATAGATTCCTAGCTGCTCAGCATACACGCCTCCGTTTGGATGCCAGTCAGTTAAATTCACATCTCTTCAAGATTGGTGTTAAGAACACTGCGAAATGTTCATGTGGCTCACCTAACGAAAATACGTGGCATTATTTTTTTCATTGTTCTAAATACACAATTCCTCGGTCTAACCTACATACTGCTATATCACAGTATGCTCCCTTTACATTACAAACAGTTCTTTATGGGTCCCCTAACTGTTCTTTTATTGAAAATATTGAAATATTTTCATCCGTTCATGCCTTCATCTCCGCCACTCAACGTTTCAACCCCTCTGGTGTTGGCTAATACATTTTTCTATTTTCGTTTTGTTTTTGCTATACGGTACAATCAATTTATCCCCGGTCCAAACTGCAGATAAAATGACATCCTAATACTACCAGTACAATACAATCTTATGCCCCACTGTATGTCTCGTCCGTGCTTGTCCTCTTCTCTCTGTTCCCGTGCGTCTTGTACGTCCTGTAGTGTCCTGTGATCGTCGTCTTCTGCGAGAGGGATTTATATAGGGCCACGCCCTCTTTCCCAATTGCATTTAATTTTCATATGTATTATATTGTGTACTTTGTCAAAATAAAATACGTTTAAATCAACTCCTTTCAGAAGTGTAATTTCCATTCATTGGTACATTCAGTGGTGTCTTGACCCAGTGGGACTGTCTGAGCAGGGAGCTGATCATCCCTGGGACCAGACTGGCCTGTCGACAGGGGTGCGCCTCTGATGTCCACTAAAAGGGAACGTGTGGTCTCATTTGCCATTACACTTTTCACATCTAGCTGGTTCAACTGCAGAATCTGTGCTTGTGTAACTGGCACCCTAAATCGTGGATTTTTTGGCCTCCAGTGCTTCATCTCTTTGGTATAACAACTGCTGTGTTTGAATTTTCATGAAAGAGTCAAGATCATAATTTTCTTCCATGACTGCCAGTGTTTGCTTGTTGGCGCTTGCACAATGTTCTGCAGAATGAGCGCTATTCTATTTTTTTGCAAAACATAGGAAATTAAAATTTGTTTATTTGTTTTTATTGCCCTGGTCAAGATTGGAGAGATTAGATAGAAATGGCTGGGTTTAGTGTTGATCACCACATCAGTTTTTATTGCACTCATTACATCGAGTAGAGCATGTGGTCATGCTGTGACCATTTATGTGATCCAAGTGCAAGGCCAGATGGTAGAAGTCAGTTAGACCATTGAAAAGTGTGGTCTAACCAACCTCCTCGCTACCGCTCGGAGGTATGTTAGACCATACTTTTCAATAGAGTAACTATAACTTATATCACCACAATAAAGTGTCTAAAACCAGTCTCATTGTTTTAAAAGGTGAACGCATTGACCCCTGACCAAGTTCAGGCACGTACACTGGGGGCAGGACTTTCTCTTGACAAAGAAAGGATTATCTTCACTCGAGCGCACAGCTCATACGGTCTGAGACCACTTCCCCTTGCTACCAAAATATTTGGTAGCTGCGACCTTGATCTTGATAAAAGCATTATTTTTTACTTATAAATCGATGAAACCAAGCGATTTCACATTGATTCTTTCTTTCTTTCTATCTTTACAGGCAAATTTTTCTGATATTTCGTGAAAGTAGTATGCGTAGAAACTCAAAACTTGACATCATTATACTTCCATACATTAAGTCTGGAGCTTTTGTAAAGCGGTTCAACAATTTTGAAAATTATACAAATTACAGCCATTTGAAAATTAAATTCAAATTTCAAAACTATTATAGTTACAGGTAACCAATACAACTTCAATTAATATGTTTGTAACACTGCACATTTCTGTAATTTATGTACATGTGACCTCTAAAGATCAAAGGTTAACGTCTTCTTGCCTTTTGAAATTTTCTTCCAGCCATAACTCGGTCAGTGTTTATCCAATTTTGATCATGTTGGGCTCAAATTGTAGATATTGTAACACTGCACATTTTTGTAATTTACCTTTGACCTCCAAAGGTCAAGATCATTTGGACCTTTGAAATTTTCATCCAGCCATAATTCTGTCAATTTTCATCCAATTTTAACCATGTTGGACCCAAAATGTAGGTATTGCAACACAGCATATATTTTTTTAAAATTTACATATAGTTCAAAGGTGCAGGTCATTTGCTCCTTTGCAATTTTCCTTTAGTCATCACAATTTTCATCCAATTTTAATAGATGTTGATTAAAATTGTAGGTATTGCCACACTGTATATTTTTGTAATTTACATGTGACCTCTAAAAGTCAAAGATCAAGATCATTTTGCCATTTGAAATTTTTTTTCCAGCCATAACTCGGTAAATTTTTATCAGATTTCGATCCTGTTAGGCTCAAATTGTAGATATTGTAACACTGCAAATTTTTATCAGATTTCGATCCTGTTGGGCTCAAATTGTAGATATTGTAACACTGCACATTTTTGTAATTTACATTTGACCTAAAGATTAACGGTCAAGGTCGTTTGGACCTTTGAAATTTTCATCTTGCCATCACTTGGTCAATTTTTATTCAATTTTAATCATGTTGGACTCAAATTGTAGGTATTGGATTACTGCACATTTTTAATTAACTTTTATTCCTTATAGGTCAAAGGTCAAGGTCATTTCGACCATTCAAAAAATATGCACAGATTCACTGGTAGGTGAGTTACCTTGCCAAGTTTGGTGGTTTTCGCAACTTTTGTGTCCGAGAAAAGCTCCAGACAAAATTTGGACATAAGAATAAATAAAGAAAGAATAAAATTGTGGAAACAAATTGTCTGGATTCGCACCCAGACATAATAAACAAAGAAACAAATAAATAATAAAGTATTCCAGGAAAAACAAAATGTATCTGTTGGCACACAGACATAATAATAAACTAGAAAAGAAGATTTGCTTCACGGCAAACCTGTCTGTGCGCTTCACAAAAATTCAAGTTTGAAATGTTTCTAATACACAAAAATTATGAGGATATATGCAGTCATTAAGAAACCCAAGAAGTTGAAAGTTTAATTATTGCATTTTCTACTGGGTTACAGAACCTCTTGATACTCTTTCTTGTCCATTTGATTGCTCATTCTCACAAACCTATGGCTAACATTTAGAATCATGTCTCTATATTAGTTTTGAAGATATTAAAGATTTAAATTTTCAAATGCCGCTAACTTGCATAATTTCTATTACTACAAATCTTAAAACATATCCGTTAGATAGCCCATGTCCACAAACCCATGGGTAGCATTTGGGATCATGTCTCTATATTAGTTTTGAAGATATTAAAGATTTAAATTTTCAAATGCTCCATAATTTGCATAATTTCAATTGCTACAAATCTGAAAACATCAGGTAGCCTGACAAACCTATACTAAAATTTAAAATCTTGTCTTGATCGATAATAGTTTTGAAGATACCAAAGATTTAAATTTTTGAATGCCCCTAATTTGCATAATTTTGAACATCTTTACTACACAATGCAATATGCACGATTTCACTTCTAGATCAATCACCATGTCAAATTTAGCATTTCTATGTATTGCGTCGCCGAGAAAGTTCCGGACAAAATCAGGGTGAAAGAGAGAAATAAAGAACTATAACAGAAGATATTTGCTTTACAGCAAATCTGCCTGGGTGCCTTTCAAAATGAGAACAGTTTGAAATGCTATACTTTGCCAATGCTCAAAATAATCTAAATTTTATGTATTAGCTTAGTTTTTATAAATTAAAATGCTACAACCTTGGTTCTTGGTTTCCTGGATGTGGCTATGTCACAAATTTATAAACTGAAGCTTGAATGACACCACTATCTAATGTAGTTTTGAAGTTATTCAACATTTACATTTTATGTATTTGTTTAATTTGCATCAGTTAAAAGCCTACAACTTTAGTTCATGGTTCATCGGATCTGGTTATGTCACAAACCTTTAAAATTGAAGTTGCAATGGTACCTCTATATAGAATAGTTTTGAAGTTATTCAATATTTAGGTTTTGTGTATTTGCCTCATTCGCATAAAGCAAATCCTACAACTTTGGTTCATGGTTCATTGGATGCACCTATTTCACAAACATATATAGTGAAGTTGAAATGGCACCTCTATCTATGATAGTTTTGAAACTACTCAAGATTAAAATATGTACATTCACCTGATTTGCATAAATTAAAATTCTACAGCTTTGATTCATCATTCATCAGATGCAGCTATGTGACAAACCTACAAATTGAAATTGGAATGCCACCTGTATGTGTAATAGTTTTGAAGTTGTTTAAGATTTAAATTTAGTGTATTCGCCTAATTTACATAAATAAAAAATTAGTTTTGTTTCATTGGATGCATCTGTGTTACAAACCTTTATATATATATATATATATATATATATATATATATATATATATATATATATATATATATATATATATACATATACATATACATATATATATATATATATATATATATATATATATATATATATATATATATATATATATATATATATATATACAGGGCTTCCCCTGGGATTTTTATATTTGTAGTAATTTACTAATTGATACCTGAAATAATTAGTATATTATAATTTGAATTAGTACTGTGCTTATGCTTATGTCATCTTTTTTTCTGTTGTAGGGTCGAGGTCTGATGAACTGAGAAAAGAACAGACAAAACATGCATTGTTGATTCAGGATTTTTTATTATGTAAAACAAAATAAAACCTTATTTTAAATTACACATTACATTTTTGTTTACAAATAAAAGATGATTATTAAAATTATACATGTATCACATGTCATAAAAATCAATAAAATGTAAACTCAAGGAGAATCCTGGCACAGCCATTATGTATAATACCATCCTTAAAACTTTTGTACTTTATTGCACATGAAAGTGTCACATGATCCAGTATTCATGATGAATCTCAATCAATTTCCATATGATTTTGACACACTGCCTTTAAAGCTTTGGTTTCTCCTGACTGTGCCAGGATTCTTCTTACTTTCATGTCTGACCAGTGGTGGAATGCAGCTTCAAAAAGTCCATGACCTCTAACCTGACTGAGAGGAGGACCCTCCAGCCATAAGTTGTTGAAAAGTCTATGCCCCTGTTCACCAACACACTGCACACTGTCTTAAAGATGACATCAGCTGTGCCATCTGTAACTGCTACAATGTCTAAAAATTCAGTTTTCACTGATGCATTGTCCACACACACACACACATACATACATACATACATACATACACATATATATGTATGTATGTATATATATATATGTGTGTGTGTGTGTGTGTGTGTGTGTGTGTGTGTGTGTGTGTGTGTGTGTGTGTGTAAGTACTGTTCTGAGCATTAACCTACTAGCCAAATGCTAATTCGTGACTCAGTCAATAGCTTGGAACTGAAAGAGTTAAGTGAATGCAGATTACTCCATACCTTTACTTTCAGGCAGTTAGGTTCACACTTGCTCCTGACCCTTGCATCAGTCATATTATTAACTATAGATATAATAATAATGATGATGATGATGATGATGATAATAATAATGTTCACACTTGCTCCTGACCTTTGATCAGTTATATTATTATCTATAGAAATACTACTACTACTACTACCACTACTACTACTACTACTACTACTACTACTACTACTATTAATAATAATAATATTATTAATAATAATAGTAATAATAATAACGATGATGATGATGATGATAAGTTGATAATAAGTTTATAACAATGGCTGATAGCCATGACTGTCTATGTATACATATATTGATGAGTTCTGTTGCCCTGTCTTCTGACTGATGGCTTATCTGTCATTGACCATAATGGCATCTATATGTGCTTTGCCTTATATTAAAAGATTTCAATGTTGAAATGTGTAGGCCAGATTCAAGTTCTGTTTGTTTGATGTGTTAATGTTGACAGCTAATTTACACAAAGGAAATGAATGGCACCCAGTCACATTACATCATTCCGAATTGGAAAAAAAATACTCCATCCTTCTTGATCTAAACTCCTCGGTACCATGCATATAAGCTTAAAAACGCTTCTATCATTCCTTGAAGACCATAAGTACAATTTAAACTTCCTATACAGCTCTATTTTGTCAAAAGGAATGAAAAAAATGTTTAATTCTAGGCCCATATTCCCTTGACCGAGCAACTGGACACAGTTCAACCTCCAACCATTGGTTAAAAAGTTTTTTATTTCCCCCAGGAAAATCCCTGGTTTTCTGTCAAGCTTTCATCATAACAAAATAGAAACAAACAATCGCGTCGACATAAATGATCTTGCAAAAAAATTATACTGAAAGAATGAGCAGAAGGAGTTTGCATTCACACTTTGCAGCTGTAAAGTTGAGTTTCTTCTTCGACACCAGACAATGCATCCAGGCTGCCGAGAGACACCTGTCTACCAATATATATATATATATATATATATATATATATATATATATATATATATATATATATATATATATATATATATATATATATATATATATATATACTAGTATATATGTGTGTGTCTATATATATATATATACATATTCATATACATATACATATACCTACATATATACATATGGCACTTTTAGCTTGGTCTGCTATACACATCAGTTAAGGCTTTCTTTCTTCTCTCTCTCTCCCTCTTTTTTCTCTTTTAAATTAAAATTCAAGTTTAAGTTAAGCTTTATAGCGAGTCGGTATCATACACAATTAAAAATATTAGCTTTGATGAGCTATTTTCCGACAGTGTATAAAAATATATATTCAATAGAAAAGATCTATACTAAAATCATGGAATAGTATCTGTGTGTGAATAAAACAGATAAATCTTGTGGCTAATAAAGACAAGTCACAAGATCGAATAACGGCACAGAGAACTAGAAAAGAAGATTTGCTTCACAGCAAATCTGGGTGCTTTTAACATTAGAACAGTTTGAAATGATACACTTTGCCATTGTTCAACACAGTCTAAATTTCGTGTAATACCCTGATTTTTGTCAATTAAAATGCTCAGTTTTGGTTCTTGGTTCAAGGGATGTGGCCATGTCCCAAACTTATAAAGTGATATTTGAATGAAACTACTATCTATAATAGTTTTGAAGCTATTCACATTCTAATTTTGTGCATTTGCCTAATCTGCGTGAAATATAAGCCTAAAGGAACTTTGGTTTATTGTTCATTGGCTGGGGCTATGCCACAAAACCCATAAATTGAAGTAGGAATGGCACCTCTATAATAGTTTTGAAGCTATTAAAGATTTAAATTTTGCATATTCACGTAATTTGCATAAATTAAAATCCTACAACCTTGGTTCATGGTTGATTGATGCGGCTTTGCCACAAACCTATAAATTGAAGTTGGAATGGCATCTATATGTACAATAGTTTTGGAGATATTCAACTTTTAAATTTTCCAATGGCCTTTATTAGCATAATTTGAAATTCTACAACTATACTGGCCCTCATAGTGGCAAGTGTCACGAAGGTATATATGCACATTGAAATTTTGAGTCCATCTGCAATAGTTTGGAAGATATTGCGCTTTTAAAATTTTTGTTTCCTCTAAAAATTTGCATAATTTTAAACATCATGACAGTTCCAAATGAGATGCACAATTCCACTGGTCATGTAAGTTACCATGGCAAGTTTGGTGGTTTTCGGAATAGAAGTGTCCGAGAAACACTCCGGACAAATCTGGTCGTAAAGAAGAAAGAAAGGATTCTTGGAAAAACAAAATGTCTGGGTTGGCACCCAGACAGAAAAACACACTGGCCTCCCCGGCAGAAGTGACCAGCTCAAGGGCCTTAATATCTTAGTGAACCCTTCAGCTGGTCTCTCGCCCTGTAGGATACCACGATGCGGGACCACCAGACCGCTATTCACAAACAGACGCTAACTTTAATGTGCTATTAATCGTTTGCATGCTTTGCACTTGCAAGAGATGCCATTCCAGTTCTCAACCAGGTTTTTTCATTGTCTAAAACTGCAAGTGGTTCTGAAATTATCTGGCAGCTGATTCCACAGTTTCGGTGCGCTATATCGAAATGAAATTAAGTCCATGTGAGGTGGCTCGCACTCTGGGTATGGTAACAGTCTTATTATATCTGAAGGCTATTTTGATGCCCTACTATAGACTGAGGTGTCATTCAAACTTCAATAGATAGATTTGTGGGATAGCTGCATCCTAGGAACCACGAATCAAAGCTGTGGCTGCTTGATTTAGGCAAATACAGAAAATGTAAATCTTGAATAGCTTCAAACAATAATAGATTGAGGTGCCTTTCCAACTTCAATTTATAGGTTTTTGACATAAAAGCTTGAAAAAAATGTTGTTGCCCAAGTTACTGAATAGTCAATTTTAAAAAGTTTCTTGGCACACAGAATGATTTGCTAACAAGCAAATAAAATTTTTCTAGTTAATTCTGTGTGTGAACACAGACTTCTTGTTTCTCCTGAAATACTTTATTTATTTATTTATTTATTTATTTATTTATTTATTTATTTATTTATTTATTCATTCATTTATTTGTTTGCTTGCTTATCTATTTATTCTCGTGTCAAATTTGTGGTCAGTTGTTCTGGGACACTGTTGTTCCGAAAAGTACCAACCTTGGCATGGTGATAGACCTGGTAGATAAGTTGTGTATACTGTTTAGAACAGTGTTAATTATAAATTATGCAAATTAGAGGCATACATATTAGTGGAAATCTTAAATGTTGCATATCTTCAAAACTTTTGTGGATAGAGTTGCCATTCCAAACTTAATATGTGGGTCTATATCTAAAGCAAAATGCTATAGCGTGCAAACAAAATTGAGAGTTCATGTTAAATTTACTTAATTTCCTGACACCCCTCCCCCCCCCCCCCCGAAAAAAAGCTGGTAACTGTTACCATGGCCAAACTGTTATACAACCAGATATTATTGAACTATGAGAGCCTGGCCTCCATATCTATCAGTACAGAGACTTCCTGCCCTGGGCGTACCCTTTAATCCCAAGGGAGACTGGCTGTGTTGGTAGAGTAAGTCTGCATTGTGTAACTAAGGAGGCAACATGGTGTGAAGCCTCCTTGGTGTGACTCGATATCCATCACAAATAAGCATATGCTGATTGAGAGGTGCCATTTTAACTACAATTGATGGGTTAGTGACATAGCAGCATCCAATGAAATATGAATCAAAGTCTAGCATGTGTATGTGAAGGGAGATTCAGATCAACTACCAGAAATCACCCAAACACAGATCCAAACTCCGTGTAAAGACCAACTGTAATATGGAAGGATTGTTGGTCAGGATCAGTGAGTACATTGGGGCAGGCACAGCTCCCATAGCTGTTCTATTTCTGGAACCAGCAGTATATATACATTTCATCAGCCTGGTGAACTGTAATGTGATGCCTGACTGGGATTTCCCCAAGCTATCATCTGCCTATATTATGAATTTTGTCCTACGATTTTCTCAGACACTATTGTTCCGAAAAAGTACCAAACTTGGCATGCTGATTGATCTGGTGGTGAAATTACATACCTGGTGGGGAACTATCACCATGTTGAAAATTATGCAAACAAGGGAAATTTAAAATTATAAATGTTGAATATCTGCAAAACTATTTTAGACAGAGGTGGGGTGGGGGTGGGGTGTCTAAGGACCCTTCCCCAGAAAATCTTTTTTAAATTCGGATGCTCTAGAATCGATTCTGTTGCACCTCTGGAGGCTGAGGGATCAAGTTGTGAAGTTGTGTATATTGTTTTGAACAGTCATGATGTTGATATTTATGCAAATAAGGGGCAATTAACATTTTAAAAGCTCCATAGCTATCAACCTATAACAGATAGACACAAAGTTAAAAGTGGAACATGTAGGTTTGTGGCACCAATCTAATGGACAGTAAATAAAGACTGTAGCATGTTAAATTATGCTAATTAGGAGCTCTTGAAATATTTAAAAGTTGAATATCTCCAGAACTATTATGAATAAGTTTAAACGTATTTCATTGTTTTCAACTGTGTATAAATACAATATTCTCATCGGCAATTAACAATTGGGAAGAGGGCTTAGCCCTATATAAATCCCTCTCGTGGAAGAATAGACAATGATTAAACAGGACACCAACAGACACACAATCGCTGCACAGTGAAGCAGGGCCCACCGACTTGCTGCGATACAAGAGTGAGAAGACATCACAGTTTGACAGGGACAGATAGGGGCTCAATACGTTCAAAGTAATTAATAATTTTGTTTACTAGGTACATAATTCAGATAAAGTTTTGAGTAAGAAAAACAAATAATTCCTCAGCCAATACCTGTTTGTGTGTGAATCTTTCAGAGAGCACAATAAAACCTTGAACTGCAGAGAAAATTTGGGTGTTCTCTGTCAGGGTATAGTTAGGAGAACCATACAGTACAGTTTGCAATGTAAAAGGAGCATACAATGAAATGATGCTGTGCAGTTGGGATTGGATAACAGTATACCTTGTACAAGAAAAAAAGAAATGCCAAGCATCCTCAAATCTAGCACCACATTGACAACTGGCATGTGTTTTGACACCAGTCTTGAACAGATGGGAATTCAGCTGACTGCTACCCAAGCGGAGGCAAGTATGCAATATAGAACTATATCTCTCACCAAAATTGTCATACTCTGGACGCTTATTCGACCAGCCAACATGATCACGTAATCTAAATTTAAATATGGGTAAAGATGGCAAATTTCGAATTTCCAAAGGTAATTCATTCGGGAGGCGTACACTTGACGGAAAGAAAGAATTGTTAAATAAATTAGTGCGGGCTCTGAAATGAGGCGGATCATATCTTTGTCGAGTATTATAATGTGTAGCAAATTTATTCACATTATCTGGAATAAAAGATTGCAAAAGGTTAGGTAATAATTTATGAACTATATTATACATTAGTGATAATTTGGCTTCTTTCCTACGAGAGGCCAGGGTTTGCCATCCAAGCTCTTCATACAGTTCATCATTCGATGTGACATGCATCGCGCCAGAAACTATTCTTGCAGCAGTCAACTGAATTGTTTCAAGTTTGTCAGCATCATTTGATGTGCAGCCATCCCAGGCAGGACTTCCATATTCTAAAATAGGTCTTATAAAAGAAAAATAGAAGGTTTGTAAAGTTTGGCGGTCCAGGCGAAACTGGAGGCTTTTCATAATGTTAAGAAGCTTTCCAGTTTTAGCAGCTAGGTTGTTAACGTGGTCAGACCATCTCTGACATTTTGCAGTGTGGCCTTGAAAAGTAATAGATGGGTGATCGGGAGAAACAACCTCACGTGTAATTAGCATACTATCTGTTTTAAGGGCATTAAAGGTAATTATAAATGGAAGTGGCAATCCTATTTCAATTTATTGGTTTGTGACATCGTTGCACCCAAAGAATCATGAACCAAAGTCGTAGCATTTTGACTTATGTAACTTAGGTGAATACACAAAAACTTACAAATTATTTCAGATAGAGGTGTCACTCCAACTTCAATTTGTAGGTCTGTGACATAGCCGCATCCAATGAAACATGAACCAAAGCTCTAGCATTTTACTGTATGCAAATTAGGCGAATAAACAAAAATTTAAATCTCGAATAACTTCAAACGTTTACAGATAGGGGTGCCATTCCCACTTCAATTTGTAGGTTTGTGACATAGCCGCATCCAATGAACCACGAACCAAAGTTGTAGCATTTTGGTTGATGCAAATTAGGGGAATACACAAAATTGAATTCTTGAATAACTTCCAAACTATTATAGATAGAGGTGTCATTCCAACTTCAATTTGTAGGTTTGTGACATAGCCACATCAAACGAAACATGGAACAAAGTTGTAGCATCTAAATGTATGCAAATTAAGCAAATACGCACAATTTAAATCTGGAATAATTTCAAAACTATTTCAGATAGAGGTGCAATCCCAACTTCTATTGTTAGGTTTGTGACATAGTCCCATCCAATGAAACATGAACCAAAGTAGCAGCATTTTGATTTATACAAATTAGGTGAATACATAAAATTTAAATCTTGAATTACGTCAAAACTATCACAGACTGAGGTGTCTTTCAAACTTCAATTGATAGATTTGTGGAATAGCTGCATCCAATGAACCATGAATCAAAGCTGTAGTAGTATAAATACAAGTTAGGCAAATACACAAAATTTAAATCTTGAATAGCTTCAAAACTAAAATACATTGAGATGCCTTTTCAACTTTAATTTGTAGGTTTTTTACATAGCCACATGAAAAATTAATGCAGGAGTTAAATAAATATTGAATAGACAATCATCAAAAGTTTTCTAGGCATACAGACTGATTTGCTGACAAGCTAGTTGCAGTTTGTATCATCAATTTATTTATTTTATAGGTAGAGATGATTTATATTTTAATTTATATCACATGCGGCGCTTTTCTCAAATCTCATTTGTTCTTTAGCCGTTTGATACATGTTTAAACTTTACCAGCTCTGCAGCGACGTGTCTCATGGGTGGTATAAAGAATTCAATTCACTATAATGAACTGTTTGTAACCTGCATGCTGGTATTTTCATGCTCAAGTGATATCCATATGCTCATATATTCCATCGCGTTATAACTGCAAAAACATTTTACTATTAACTGAAAATCCGACATTATTTTCACAGAAATGGACACGGCATTCCGAGGCTGCCACAAAGATACAAAATATCGAGAGACGGATATACAGTATAATCTCCATTTATGACCACCTTCATAAAGAGACAATTTCTGTATCGAAGATCACCGATTTGCAGTCCCTGCTTCTGTTTGCACCTAATTAAATCATACCCCTTGCCTGCCAAAGACTCATTATTTGCATGCGCTATTGACCATTCGGATGGCACTTCATTATCAGAATTATGCAAGGAGACGAGTGTGTCCTTGCATGCCATATCATCCCCTATTAAGACCACATTTTTGCCCTTTAGGTGGTCTTAATATGGAGATCCCACAGTAAAAATTAATATAAATTCATAAACACATGACAGCAAGAATTTATGTATGCTACGATAATTAAAAATGCTTGATGTTACCATAAATCAACCCGCCTTTCTGGCGATTTGAAGAATTTGTTTTCATTGCTTACACCTTCAACGCAAATGAAAATGCTAAAGTTTTACATAAACGCTGCACACCTTCCTCATAGTAGATCACCAAGCAATCACCCGTACCGATAACCATCCCTTTTTCACACCCATGAATCGTCCATCCTGGATTTTGTTATATCTGTGTGCCAACACAGACATTCTGATTTCTTTCTTTCTTTCTCTTTCTTCCTTTCTTCTTTCTTTCTTTCTTTCTCAGCAATTTTGCCCGACAATTTTCTCGGAAATAATTACATTTAGAAACTCCAACCTAGGCAAAATTATAGATCCATACACGAAGTCGAGTCTTTTTGTAAAGAGGAATAAATATTGTGAAAATAATGTAAATTAGGTAAAGAATTTCTTTCCTTTTCTCGGAAGCCAAATGACAGAATTTTAGCTGTTTCCCGAGCTATATCTCCTCCAGTAGTCATAAGATACATAAACTTATTTTGTTCATTTAGGTTGGTTAAGTTGGGGCAACCTTCATAAATATTCTTATAAAATTGGCACCTTTCATTTTCATATCTCGAGCATTTGTAGTAGCACGTGAAGCTCATCTTCTACAACTAAACATTGTGTACACAGCCGATCCCATAATGGAGTTTTTGGTCTGGTATATCTGCCTGTTTAAATTTTAGATTATAGCTACTTGTTCTGAGCTTGGTTAGCGCACTGCGGTGAGACATCGATTTTAATATCACAAAAATAGTTTACATATTGTAAATGAGTTTTTAGCTTGGAATATGTTCTCAGTTTAACATTTTCATCATGGATTTTTACTAACCAATTTTCGGAATATAATTGCTCGTACCTTTTCTTTAACTCTTCAAGGGAGAGCTCCTTGCCATTTATGAGTTTTTTTCTTGGGCCGTGAGTTTTTGCCACCATGAAATATCCTTGTTACTTGTACCTTCCTTAGTTGCCAGACCCAATAGGCTGTCATGAGATTTAACATATAAATATTTTTTATACTTATGAACACACTGCAGGGCATCAATACCAATGGGTAGTATTCCTAATTCACCGTACACTGCTACTGTAGCAGTATTTTGTGGACTCCGAGAGTGTATTTTGCAATTCAGTTGGACCTTTTCAAGTATTGCTGTTTCGGTTTTCCTGAAAACTTGAGGTAATGTGGGTGCACTGAAGGTCAGTCCCCAGATTTCTGCACTATATATGAGAATTAGCTTTATCAGTGAATTGAACAGGCGTATTGCTATTCTTGGACTGAAGTTATTTGAGTTTATCATTTTCTTGAGCTTAAAATTAACTTTCATAGCCTTTTCTTACAGGTCACAAAGGGCCACGTTGAATCGAACGAAGTGACGAAATGTCCCAAGGCACTTTCTTTTTGAACACTGAAATAGCCAAATTTTGTTTTCACATTTTGACAACAATGGAAGAAATTCAAAGTACATGCCACAGGAACAGCTACATAGCAGTTGACACCATGTAATAAGCTGGAACAAGATAGGTTATCAGATGCCTGATGTGTCTTCACCATGCACACAACAAACAACCAATCGTAACCAATGCTCGAATATACACGATGAGGATATATCTGACACTTTTTCTAAAGCTGAGGTATTTAATTCCTTTTTCCTAAGTCAATGCAATGTTGATTCATCATCCTCTACCTTACCTCCTCTAAACTTACAGCCGCCTAGGCCTACTTTGTTTAGCATACATATTCTCGAGAGTGAGGTTTTGGGAATTCTCAACAATATTGATGTGTCCAAGGCGACAGGACCTGATGAAATAAGCCCCAGATTATTAAAGGAAGCTGCACCGCTTATATGTAGCTCCATAACACGACTTTGTAATTTATCTTTAAATCAAAATCTATTTCCTTCTCCCTGGAAGAAGGCTAATGGATACCTATTCATAAAAAGGATTCAGAATCGTCCTGTAATAACTATGGACCTATTTCTCTCCTCAGCTGCGTGAGTAAAGTTATGGAACGAATTATATGTAAACATGTCTTTAATTTCTTTCGTGTTAATTTTGTTCTGGCCTCGCAGCAATCCCGTCTCATCCCATGTGACTCTACTGTCAACCAACTCTTGCCCCTTTACCACGAGCTTTGCTTAGCTATTGATCTTCGTAAGGATGTCAGAATTGTATTCCTATACGTAAGCAAAGCTTTTGATAAAGTGTGGCACTCTGCCTTGCTCTATAAACTTGAAAAGAATGGCATATCCGGTAAATTATTGACCTGGTTCCGTAGTTATCTGTCAGATAGACAACAGCGTGTGGTCATGAAGGGCCAAGGCTCCAATTGGGGTATTATTAATGCTGGGCTACCTCCAGGCTCTATCCTTGGTCCCCTTCTATTTTTGATATTTATTAATGACATCGTTGATGTTGTTCATTCCAATATCAAGCTATTTGCCGATGACACATCACTTTATTTGACAGTGGACGTCCCGCAACCGGCATCCGACATCTTGAATACTGACTTAAAATCATCGCTTGATGATTGGTCCAAACAGTGGCTTATTTCATTCAATGCTATCAAAACCAGCAAAACCAAAAACAGTATGATTGTCTCGCGTAAAGTACCTCCTGTCCCTCACCCTTCCCTCTTCTTTCAGAATCATCAGCTCGAGGATGTATCTTACCACAGGGAGGTGTATATACACCTCCCTGCTTACCATAAACACTTAGGAATAACCTTGAAGAGTGACTTAACTTGGTCTCAGCATATAAGTCAGATTGCCCAAAAAGCCAACAAATTAAAATTTTCTCAAATGTTTGCAATATCGTTTGGACAGGAATTCTCTTGAATCTATTAATATATCCTTTATTCGCCCATTACTTGAGTAAGGTAGTCCGATAAGGGATGGGTGTACACAGGCAGACACTGATCAGTTGGAAGCAATTCAGATAGCTGCAGCCCGCATAGTCACTGGTGCAATGAGAGGCACTGCTACATCGAAATTATATGAGGAAATTGGATGGGAAACACTTGCGAAACGTAGGAAAAGAGATAAGCTTATTGTCATGTACAAAATTGTCCATAATCTTACCCCTACTTACTTGCGTGACCTTCTCCCTGAAACCCCACCCACAGCTGTAAATCACAATAACCGTCACCGACCTGACATCTATCATTTTCGAGCAAGAACATCCTTATTTGACCAATTTTTTTCCTTCCACCGTCCGCCTGTGGAAGCTGCTGCCCATTGCAATTCGAATCACCGCTTCACTTGCTCAGTTCAAGTTATTTAAAATTTACCCAAAAGCATCCCGTACAATATATAGAACTATTATACTATGGTAAACGTCATACGGCTATTAAACACACGAGGCTGCGCTTGGGCTGCAGTTGTCTGAATTGTCACCTGTTTAAGATCGGTGTGGTTGATTCTCCTTTATGCTTGTGTGGCACTGGTATCGAAGACGCTTTCCATTACTTTTTCATTTGTCTCATGTATCAAAATTTGAGGGTTGACCTGAGCAGTAAAATCATTCCAATAGCACCGTTTACTACAGCAACAGTACTCTATGGTAACAAAGCCTGTTCTCTAAGTAACAATTATAGTATTTTTGCAGCTGTAAGCGAATTTATTACGAAAACGGAGAGATTGTAAGTGTACGGAGTCATGTTATGAAGTTGCACTTGTGTGTATTAAGCACCAGCCCTTCTATCTGTCATCGTCTTGTTATGTATCCTTCCTGTATGTTTCTATGCTGTCTTTTACGTCCTGTCTATATGTTGTCCTTTTTCTTCTGCGAGAGTGGTTAATGTAGGGTTTCCTTGTTCCCCAATCGTTTTCATTTAAATAAAATATGTTTGAATTAACAAACAACCACATATGCAGACCAAATAGAGAGCTGCAAGATGGGTCTCAAGTTCTAAAGGCACCTTGAAGCCTGGGCACCAGTTTCACCAGTGACTGCATGGTTTTCATGGAAAATTACTGGTCAGGCCAGGAATCACTCAACTGATTTTCTGCTAGCAGTCATGCCTGAGTGACACCCCCACCCATCGACCCACACCTTCTAGCCCCAGTAAGGTAGGGTCGTGCCAGTCACAAGGAAGATTTCATTAACACAATTCTTGCTTTTACTTTATGCATGTGTGAAAGGAGTTTAAAATGTTGCGTTTTACAGCTTATTGGAATTTAGTGTTTGAGTGGGTGAGGTGTGAAATGGGGTGAAACTACGCATGATGAAAAGTTTTTCACTGCCTACGTTACGCTCAACCTCAGTCATATATCTATGTTCCAGAATGTTCCGTCACTGATGAATTAGTATGCATGAAGTTTAAATAACTCGTGGACACTTTCAATGTACAGTTGTATCTTTGGCATCATCAGAGACCTATACGTATGGATACAAGCTATTTGAGCTGACATAAATGGAATTTTTCTCACAATTATTGCGACTGGACACTGCAGTTTGTTTTCCAAATATTGTATAATATCCTGTGGTAAACTGTTTTTTGGTTATCAGAAGTCAGTACTTTTGTCTGCTGTGTGACACAGAGAGTGTTTCCAATGAACTTGGCTGGCTGTTATCGGCTAATTATTGTGTACCATCGGTACACTATTTGAAGATTATTTATAGACAGAAACTCCAAACTAGGCATAATATACTTCCATACATAGCTTTTTTATGAACATGGGTGACAGTTTTGGAAACTATGGTAAATTACGGACGTTTGAAAGTTCCAAATTTGAATATCTTAAAACTATTATAGGTGGAGGTACGTGTCATTCCAACTTTGATTCATAGGTTTGTGCTCTAAGTGCATCCAATAAACCGCAAAATAAAGTTGTAGAATTTTACTTTATGCTAATTAGGGACACTTGAAAAGTTTAAATGTTCAATCTCTTCAAAGTTATTACAGGTTGAGATACCATTCCAACTTCAACTCATGGCTGCAGGCGCATCCATTGAACCATGAGCAAAAGTTGTGAAATTTTGATTTAAACCTAAAAGGAGCCCTTTAAAGATTTAAATATTGAATATCTATCTTCAAATCTATTATGCAAAAATGTGCCATTTTGATCTCACGCCCTAGGTTTTTTCATCATCAGCTTTGTGCAGAGATAAGCTCTCAGACACCATTAAAGCCAGAATATGTGAAAAGTGTGTGACCCTATCAGTGATGTTGAAATAATGCAAATTATGAGCAACAATAGCAGACTTGCGTGTACATATTTGTGATAGAACAGACATTTAACAAAAAATGATCTGTCATCAGCATTTAATTATACATGTACGGTATAATTATGTTCATCAGTAGAATGTGTTGTCTACACTCATGTCAGACATTACACTTGTATGCTACCACGTGGTCACCGGTTTGTCTTGTCCCATGATGTAGTGTCAACAGTGATCCATCAAGGAATCAAATTTGCAACATAAATGTACTAGAATTAACTGAAGCTTCTCAATACAAGACTAAATCTTGTTTGTTTGCTGACACTTGACATTCTGTGTTAAGAATTCTTTTTCTGTCTGGCATTTCTGTTTTACCTGCAGATTTTTGCAAGCCAAGAGTCTTATTTTGCTGCAGTTTTTTCCTGAAATTTCATGTTTTCTGTCATGTAGCTTTTTCCAATTTCACTTTGAATGTGAAAGGTAACAACTTTCCTTTGTTGGAACAGACAGATTTGCTTTGAAGAAAATCTTTTTTTCTAGTTTTAAACAAACTCGTAGGCCCAGATGCAGATATTCTATTCAGCTCCAACAAAAACACATGCACAACAGCAAAACTTCTAGTGCTCTTTCCTGACCGTGTACAACGCAGTATGCTCTTCACGTTTCGTGACAGCGAGATGCAGTTGTTGTGTGCAGAGCTCTGGGGCTCCGTATGGGTTTGATTTGACTTGATTTGATTTGATCTGATGTGGCAATATCAAAATACAGCAAAATAATATAATACATATATAGATATAAAATAATACAGAAAGCATAAAACAGACGATTGTACAATAATAAAACATCATATAAACTAAAATATAATGTAGAAACATAAAAGATGACACATGAAACTTATGAGGTTGATTTTGCCAGGATAGCCTTTAAAGTCGATACATCAACTTATTTCCATTGGGGTCCTGAATAAATATGTACGAATGTTGTGATGAGGTGTATAAATAGACATATGTATGAATATGTGTGAATAAATAAATATAATAAATAAAAAAGCGGGATACTCTGTGTGACAGTCTAGACACTGAAAGACTAATAGAACTTTCATTTTGTTGGAGTTTGGCGGTTTGAAAACATTCAATGGAACCTAAATGAATTGAGTCTCCTCTTTTTCTTTTGCCTGTTGAGCTAAAGAAACTTATTTACGCCACATTCGAACTGGGCCAGACTATTGCACTATTTTGAATTTTCCGGGAGGGTATTCCATTGTTTAATTGCTGTGTAATAGAACGTGTGGCTTGTTTGGTTTGCTACCTGTGAGATAATCAAGTTAGAAGATCTGTTTCTGGTATTGCGGTTGTGTTGGCTTTCTAACTTGGTGAAATATTGTTCAAGGTATTTGGGTGAGGTTCCATTGAATATTTTATACACATGAGACAGTTTTAGTTGAGCCACTCTATCGTTGAAGCTAAGCATAGATACTCTTACTCAGTTCTTTCTGTCCTATGTGAGATCTGTTATTTTTGTCTAGTATAAATCTTACCACTTTGTTTTGCATAATTTGTAATCTCTTTTTGAGACTCGTGGAAAGTCCAGAATACCAAGATGTGCATGCATAATCAAAGTGGCATTGGATCAGAGCTGAGTACAGTGTTCTCCTAGTTTTTGTATTCAAGACACTTGTATATCTGTATAGGAATCGTAGTTTGGAGTCAGTTTTTTTTAATGATCCCATTAACTATATATATGTCCTCCTGACAGGCATTCATCAAGTGATATGCCAAGATATTTTACTATTTTTGAACGTTTGATTTTTTTTTTTTTTTGGTCACTACATGTAACATTAAAATTTAAATAATATACTTTCTTCAGTTTGTTTTTTGTGCCAAAGATTATACGTTCGGTCTTTCCAAGGTGTAAGGAGAGCTTGTTATCGACCAGCCACTGTTGACATGATTTTAGCTCGTTACTGACAGTGACTGCGATAGTGTAGTGGTCATGAGCGGAAACTAGAATAGAAGAGTACTGTTATCAGCATACAACGCCAGCTTGCAGTTGATACATATCATTCACAAAGCAAAGGAAGAGGAGCGGATCCAATAAACTGCCCTGAGGTACGCCGTTTGTAATGTACAGTGGGTCCGACAGGGCTCCATTTACCTTGACAACTTGCCTTCTGTTGGTTAGATATGATCTAAACCATTCGACTGACTCAATCCCCATGGCTCTTAGTTTGTCGCAGAGGATTTTGTGATCCACTGTGTCAAAGGCCTTTTGGAGATCAAGTAGTACTATACTAGCATATTTTCCTTGTGATAGTTCGGGGTTGTGGCACTTTGTGCTTGGACTGCAAGTGCTTGGCTGATGTGGCACTGTTGCCGGTGGTTGAGGGTGAGCTGGGGAGTGGAGACGCCGGTGCGCTGCCAAATCACACACCGGACCCGCTCTAAAAACTGCCAAACAAGATGGGAATCTGCTTCCGCGTCGCATCTTGCCACCCGTCACAAAATAGCGACATACAAGCATAGTTGGGGCACTCACACACCTTCCGTGTTGTGACAGGAAGCGTACTGTGGTGTGTTTAAGCATGTAGGGATTCTTAGAAGCTTTTCATACACAAATATACTTTTATAATCATGTTATGCTTTCCTGGACACTAAACCGGTCTTTTTCATTGTCAGGATGTACTACTGAATGCCTGGCATCGATGGGTACATATTGTACTCGTGACAGACAATCAATCATGTATCATTGTGAGTTTTTGGCGCTTCTTTTTATCAATAATAATAATAATAATAATAATAATAATAATAATAATAATAATAATAATAATAATAATAATAATAATAATAATGATGATGATGATGATGATGATGATTACTATTATTATTATTATATTATTATTATCATTATTATTATCATTATTATTATTATTATTATTATTATTATTATTATTATTATTATTATTATTATTATTATTATTATTACTATTATTATTATTATTGCATGCCTACATTTAAAATCTTCGGATTGTTATTGGGATGCATATGAGGAAGACCGTCACGATACAAAAGGAAATCTAATGATTTGTCCTTACAATACCAAAACGTAAGGGGTCCAATCTTTCAGACACACAGCTAGAAAAGTATGTGACGAACTCACTAAAGGTGCTTTAACATTACAACAATCTAAAATGCTCATCGGCACGCAGACTGGTGGAAGTATGGATTAACTTCTGCAAATAACCATGTACTGGTATTAATAGTATTGATACATGGTGATTTAATTTATTGTCGGCAAATAGCTACAGCTTCCATAATAATGTAGGCATATTATGTCCTCTCACCAATGGAAAATGGAGTATTATCTTTCCTTAGCCAGAAAAGTGAGTTAAAGAAAGAAAAATGTTTTACAGAAAAGAATCATCAGCGCTTTTTTACGCATGGCAATTTTAACAGTATCATCAGCACCTTTTACCCACCACAATTTGACTGTTGATGATGATGATCCAGCGTGTTGCAGCTTCCGTCCATCAACGGATTCTGTAAATTAAAATAAAAAGGATTCATTATTACTATTTCCCGTTCAAGCTATTCTAAAAATATATATGGTTATACACCAACAGTCATTAGTCATCAGTATGTGTGAATACCGGAATACAACTTTTTCTCTTTCAAAGGTTAAAATAAGCAAGTTTTTTTTTATTAACTTGGTCGTCATATCTTCAGTGGTTAAAAATGAACAAACAAACAAATAAATATATTATTTTAGGTGTTCACATGGAGTCCTAAATAACTAAGTCTGAAAGGCGTGGTCCTTTCTGCATGTTTTATACTTTGTAGGCTCCTTGCTCCAACGTACAAGTTGTGGTTGACTGGATGCGCTTTCAGCACAACCATATAAATTAAATTTGGAATGGCACTTCTACCTATAATAGCTTTGAAGATTTTCAACATGTAAACTTTTCAAGTGCCCCTAATTAGCATAAATTAAAATTCTACAAGTTTCGTTTTGGGTGCGCCAACAGCACAAATCCATGAATTGAGGTTGGAATGACGCCTTTACTAAGTAAAATAGTTTTGAAGATATATCAACATTTAAACTTTCCAAGTGCCCCCTAATTAACATGAATTAAAATCCTACAACTTATACTTGTGGTTAGTTGGATGTCCCTACGCTACTGCAAAATTAAACCTACAAATGGAAGTTGGAATGGCATTCCTCCCTATAGTAATTTTGAAGATATCCAAATTTAAATTTTCAAATGGCCTTAATTTGCATAATTTTCAAAACTGTCAACCCGCTTTACAAAGAGGCCAGACGTTTTTGCATGGAAGTATAATTATGCCAAGTCTGCGGTTTTCAAATAAAATGTCGGAAAGAAAGAAAGAAAGAAACCTACATTTACATAGCATAGCATGTTTATTGTTTACCAGGTCGTCAATTGTGCTCGTTGAAATTGTGATGATGCTTTGTCGCAGCAGTACTGCGTAAGCGGCAAGTCCAGTGACGCACGAAAAGCTGACTTTGGGGTTATGTCGGTGCATGGCAGTCAACAAACAAAGAACCACGGACATTCCGCCGATGCGGGAAATGGGGAATCCCCTATCATGCGTGCCAGGATTGGATCATGTGATCTCACCACGTGACTCATCTTGCATGTCGTTTGCGATTGGTTGCATTTGGGGAATCCCCATGAAAAGCCCACAGCTGGTTTTTTCGGAGAAAGATCTAGCGCTTGCAGAAGTGGGGGTTTATACAGTGTATCATCTTGATTGTGAGGGTGAAATATCCCCAGAGTGGTCGTGAGATAGCGTGTGGATTTTCCAGGTATAATATAAAAGTGAAGTGGACAGTTTTCAACGGCTCAGAGGGACCACAATTTTACAGCGCGAGAGACGCCATATTTCTTGTCTGTCAGTCAGGACACCTTTTCCTGGTGCCAATTGTACCAATTTACAGCTGGATCTTTTTACGTGTTGAGTTTTAAAACGAGCAGCAAGTATGTATAGCAGGCGGTGGACGAGTGAGCTTAGTTCGGATGTAGTGGAAGATAGAGCCGGCGAAGACACTGTGGATAATATGGGAGTATCCGACATTAGAGTGCCGACAGTAGGTCTTCACAATCTGCCAATTCCGCCAACAGACAGCCAAAAAAATCTAGGTCTAGGTGGAACGAGCAACTTCAGAAATGTGGCTTGCATGGACGATTCAAATTCTAAACATGATTACGGCCGATGCGATTCTTTCATCGATTCAGGTGTGAACTGTTCGTTCCAGTCGATCTGCTATCCTCCAGATGAAGAATCCGCCAATTCCATTCAGGAGGAAATCCAGAATTTGCAAAAACTTTCATTAGGCGATGAAGTTCCTGACACAACAACAGAAAGGAAATCACGGACTGAAAATTCAGAGACAAAAGACCGTTTGTTATCTTGGGGTGCTGACGAGGGATACGAAGAATTATTAGAAGACCGGCACAAAACACAACAACACGATATACCAGAGTGGTTTCAACAAGATGAAGACGGGGACACGTAAGTGAACCTTTAATTTTAGTTCAGGTAGGCCGGGCAAGTTAAATGATGGTTGCAACTTTGCGAAAAAAAGTCCCGTTTTCTGTGGACAGCAATCAACAACAACGCCATTCATATTTAACTTAGTGTATTCAACAGCCCTGTCAGAAATATTCCCGTCTTTTCGCTTCTTTTGTTGCTTGGGGAATTCCCGTGATCCCACTTTTGAACTTGGGACTTTTTCAGCACATGACATGGACTGCCGCTCTTGAGCCAGGACGTTACCATTGACAACTGTTGGCACAAGTGGTAGTAGTTGGTACACGCAAATGGGTTAGCATTCATGCATGTAATGTCCCCTGCTCCCGATTTGATACTTTATAAAAGTCCTGAGAATCTTGCCGGCTCGAATTACCGAGTTAACAGGGTTACATGATTATGAAATTTCGCTCTTTATCTTTATTTGTCTAATTTGGACCAGGGAGGTGGAATTTAGATTCCACCTCCCTGTTTGGACAAAGTGCATGAAAATTCTGCTTGTCCAAATTAAAACCTACATGTTTCCAGAATCTAATGGTCAGGGGCAATAGGGCAACTACCATTTAAAATTGGTGCAATAGATCCCTGATTTTTAAAGATAATTGACCCTGTTGTCCAGGAATATTTTGCCAGCATTATCAGGATTTGATTGTGGCTGCACTCTTATTGTCAATCTCTATAAAATGTTATCTCTCGTGACTGTTGTAGGAAACTGCACCTTGCAATCATCCAATTGCTACCAGACTTTGCCATCCAAATTGCACAATTAGCACCAGCTCCAAAGTTTCTGGATCTACAGAACCATCTACAGCAAACACCGCTTCATCTTGCTGTTATCACAAAACAACCAGAAATTGTACGCTTTTTAGTTCTCCTGGGTGCATCTGTAGACCTGCGAGACAGAAATGGTAATACCGCTCTGCACCATGCATGCAAGGAGGGCAGCGAAGATTGTGTTGTACAACTGACAAAACCCATCACAGACGAAGAAGTGCAAGATATTCAGATACTGTCACAAGGCAACTGGAGTAGGATTCCACAGGATTTGGACATCAGAAATTATGATGGTGTGTTTTCATTCTCTCTCTCTCTCTCTCTCTCTCTCTCTCTCTCTCTCTCTCTCTCTCTCTCTCTCTCTCTCTCTCTCTCTCTCTCTCTCCCTCTCTCTCTCAGTTGATTGAAAGGTCATAGACACAAAAATACAAATATGTATATGGCATTGGATATGAATGCATCAGTTTTGCATAATGTTGAAATACATAGCCTGTAAAGTTAGGGTTTAGATGCAGACAAATTCCAGGGATAAACTGGCAGTAAATATAAATTATAACGGTTTCTTTGTACAGCATGTAGTGTAATGATCCCTTTTCCCCAAGGTGCACTGTACACAGGCTATTATAACTGTTGGCAATGGGTAATTTCGCATGCCTGGGAGTCCTGGGGTATTCAAGTCCCTGAAAATCTGGTCCAGTCGATAAGTGTGTCAATTGGGTGGTTGATGTGACGAATTTTTCAGCCGGACACTATGCATCATGTTGTTGCCGTGTATGCATCATGTAGTTCCTGTGAAATTCTTTGGCCTGATGGGACTTTCCACAGATCAAAAAATACGTACTGAACTAGAACGCTCATTTAATTAACTTCGTCAGGGCCAGATCTGGACTTTAAAAATCGTAAGTCAAAATTTGAAATAAAAGCAAAATTCATGGAAAGTTTTACCCCAGTCCTTTGTTGATTCATTTTCAAACTATTTGGTCGTTTGGAAATTAATTTAGTCAAATTAAAAAAAAAAATAATGGTATGCTTAACAGGGGTAGAAATTAACCATTTTTTTCAAGTTTTCCCTGGGCAGCCACAGCATTTTCACAAGTTGCCCAAGCCTCCAGAAAGTTGTCCAGTTTCCCACCACATGTGAATTGTACTTCTAGTTAGCTTGCTAAAAGACACTGACACTGATACTCAAAATGTTGCAAATATAGATGAACAAGAGCTATATTTGTCACTACTATGAAAATAGTGTTTCCACACGAAAAAGAAGATTTTAGGAACTGTATTTATTAAATGATCCCACTATTGTTGGAAATGGTATGTTCTGCTGAAGATAGAAAGTTGCCCTATGGGAAATAGCTAAAGAAATAAAGTTACCTGACACGAATGAAAGTTGCCAGGGGCACCTAGACAGCCACTAATTTCGAACCCTAGTAGCATTTGGCTGATGGCGCCAGGGATTCCTGCTTAGTTGAAGTATGCTGCATGTAAATTGAACAAAAAAGTTCTCAGTTATAAATGCTTTTTTAGATTAAGTTTTCGTTCATGTTTAAAAAAAGGTTGAATAGATGCGGTGGGTATCTTTGAGATGTAAAGGTTAATGGGTACACTTGAGAAAATATTGTTAGGTCCACTTGAAAAGTCATCGTTGTTATGAAGTTTATGACTCATAATGTGGTTAATGTAACCCTTTCAGGTTATACGTGTCTACATCTGGCAGCAAGAGTCAATCAGCTGAGAATTGCACACTATTTGGTGCACCAATGTGGAGCAAACGTCAATGCACAGGTGGGTGTTTGTCATAAGGAATTTGGAATTAAAAACATGTAATACACGTGTTGTGTTGGTAGTTCAAGTTCATTTTAACCTGTCAGTGGTCAAGCTACATTCATGTGTCATAAGTATGTCTAAAAAATGTCCATGTTATCCTTACTTCACAGAAAACATAGTTATTACTCTGATTTTGCAAATACGTACTTTGCATAGGAATAACAAACCTTTTTCATATCATATATTTATCAAAATAGATAGCTTGTAACGGATATATTGATCTTAAACCTTCCCCTGGTTACTCAACCGTTTATGTATTTCTAGTTGCTAATGCCTGTCCTTTAGATGAACTGTCGTTTTTTCCTCCTTGACTTTATCACTTCTCTTGATACATTATATCGTTATAATATGTGCACTACGTGAGCGGAATAAATCACCATACATATGTATGCATATATGTATATATATGTATATATATGTATATATGTATATATATATATATATATATATATATATATATATATATATATATATATATATATATATATATATATATAATTGGCTGAGGATACTTGAATTCCACCCAGGCATCTTCCTTGTATACTATTTCCAGCAACGTGGCACAATTAGAATAACATCACATTTTGTTTTACATAATTGTTGTTATAGGATGGGAAGAGTGGACGCACGATCCTCCATTACGCAGTGGAGTCAAGCAACAGCAACATGGTGACGTTTTTGCTCAAGTTTCCTGGTCTCAGTCTGGAGGCAGTCACTTTCGACGGCAGCACGGCACTGCAGCTTGCATTCGGCCGAAGTTATGCAAACATTGTCAACATCCTCTTACAGTCTGGAGCCAACAGGAACAGCTGCAGATTTTTAGAGGATTCAGACAGCTCAGCAACAGAATCAGAGGAAGAACAGGTGGGGGTCTTCTAAAGTCATGCAAAATAAACAAAATGTGAAGTCGTAGGTAAATGAGGCAAATTTACATGCAGTGTAATTTTAATTGCTGTTTCAAAATTGTGTCTTTCAAATTGAAGAGAGTTTAAAATAATGTCATGGAAGTACATGTGCAGATGTATTGCTGTGATGAGGTGAATTTTGTGTTGAGACCTTGACATGTTCAAAGCATATCCCCCCCCCCCCCCCCCCCCCCCATGGTGACCTGGACTCACAGTGCATTCGGGTCATGTGGTGTAACCAAAGCCATTTCCAGATCAATATTGGGAATGGGATAAGAATATGGAACTGATGCGGTGTTGGTTACACAGCGATCTTAAATGAGGAAACGTCAGCAGCTCCATTACAATTTTCTTGGAAATGTGTTAAGATCTTAATATATTGAGTTCCCATTTGGCATATTAAATGTGTGGTGAATTGTTAGATAAGTAAAAATGGATATTTACCCAGTGCCTTAGAGTACAGTGTTTCAAAATCAGCATAGAACAGGACATGAGTTCAGAGTGAAAGGGTGAAGAAAAGAAAAGGTCAATTTAAATGTATTTCTATCAACAAGGAAGCAGCGATAAATATATCAAAGATAGTTCCTGGTCAGGTAATAGGTCCACTGGTTTAATAGTATTGTTAGTCACCGGGTTATGATGATCAAGAGCTGAACCTGGGAATTCCGTACCCAGTCATTCAGAAGAACAACTTTTGTTCAGTAACGGTCGCGTGACCTCATCATGATTGTGTATTGACATGCGAAAATTCCTTTAAAAAATTGACATTCCTGGAAAATTAGTAATTTTGTCAATGTTATGAGGAAAACATGCTTATCTAATTGCAGTGAAGTTATAGATAGAGTGGAATTTTTTTGTTATAGGCAAATGAAATTTAATCGATCGGTGCCTGGACTTGAAAATGGGTCAGTGCGACTGTGCTGGTTCTTCGGAGCAAAGTCCAGGTTACCTTGGGAAAAGTGTCCTTGTGCCGAATAAGAAATTAAAACTTGGGACTTTCCCAATCATGGTGCACAACAGATGAGTCTATATGTTAATTACGGAAAGTCCAAAGGCCCTTTAACCAGTTTAGATCGATGCATGAAGCACAGGTGGTACTCAGGCCTATTCAACGTGAGGAAAAAAAATCCCGAGTATTTTTAGGATTTCCGCAGCATTTAATGTGTGACTTTCCTGTACAGTGTGCAAAAATTCCCCGTTGACATGTCCATGAATAGTTGTGGTATCTAGAGATACCTGATTTCATATCTGCTTTTATTCATGCTTTTTCGTTTTTGTCTGTTTCCAGATGGATTCCATTACATACGACGATATCAAAATTGGTGGACAGCCGGTATCGTTTCTGTAAAGCAGCACCAAGTGTACATCGTTCAAAAGAGACAGTTGCATATTTATTTTTGTGTAAATGGACACCTTTTGTGAATGCATAATGACTCAAAACATTACAGAAAAAAAGTTTTGAATGCCTGAGATGGAAACAAACCGGAATGTGCGTGAAATACTATTGCAAAAGTGAACAATGAAATGCATGAAGTTAGGCTGCAGTCGCAGCGGGTGCTTTTTGCCGTCAGTATGTGATGGATACGGGCATGACATCAGGAAGTCAGTCCTTTGTGGGGTGAACTGTTTGTTTTTGGTCCAGTCCAGATTTTGACTCCCAGACAGGAACAGTGACATCATTTGCTGGGACTTCAGTTTTCGTTAGATCTTCCTCAGCAAGTCGTTAAACATTTATTTTCTCCCAAGACTTAATTGTTGTTACTTCATTAACGCAAAAGAAAAAGTAATGATAATAAACAAATATTTTTTTTAAATGTCATTGTATCCGGTAGGTTATTTGGCATATTGTGAAAGACTGTAACAATAAATATTCAGAAAAATCGTACAGTAAGTAAATCCAAAGTAAAATTAATTATTTATTCCAGAAGAAGCAGTTAGAGCTGTCTAGGTTAAACGCAAAGAAAGCAAAGACAAAGTATGTTACAATTCACTTGATCAAGTAAGTTATACCCATATCATATACATGACAACTCCACCTAATCCGTATTTCAGATACCGATGGGAACATGGTCGTGTGATATAGTCGAGAATGTAAATATTAGGAAGGCACGTAGGTGTAGTTAATATTCAAGGTTTGGTTTCTGTATGCCCCGGTGACGGGATATGCGTAGCAGACTTTTTGCTTTTTCTCTTTGAAAGATTTCGTTACTGTTTATTATGGACATTGTGTACTTGCGAATCGAAAAATCCCTGTATATAGACTCCGAGTCACAACTTAAAATAAAACAAGATTATATTTTGAACTTTCAGTTTTGTGTGTTCTTACTTACAGATCGAGTGACTAGACTAAAATCTTGTAACCCTTTTTTTTTTTTTTTGAGGGGGTGGTGGTGTCAGGGACAGACCTGGGCCTTCAAAATTTGTTGCCAAATCGCAAAATAAAACCGTTATCACGGCAGAAGTCAATCTGACTCTCATATTTGCTGGAAATGGCCCCATCACCTTTTTACGGATGGCATGCAGCACCCTATTATCCTGGCAACCTCCCGCTCGAAAAGGCAAGCCTCCAACATCCCAATGATTCTACCCCTGTCAAATTCAGACAGTTGTGAGTGACCCGTGCGCCATGGCATTGTGGATTCACATTGATCCCAGTGGTGCCATGGCTCCCTTATAAAGCCCATAGGCACCCCGATACCAGACACACTTGTCGCAGCTCTGGTTGCCTTGTTTTCGGGACATTTTTGTGTGTGTGTGACTGCTTGAATGGCATACCCTAAGCTATCCTGCAGATGTTACATAATATTCCATGCGACCCCCATATCATTCCTTATAAAGGCATATTTAGAGCGGTCCGTGTTAAACCAATGGGGGTGGCATCTTTTTCCCCAGCAGTATATATTGAGAATGGTGTGTACAGTGTCATAACGCCGCGTACAAGTTTTGGTACAAGAATTTTAGTGGTAGGTAGTCGGTCCTCTTACTGCCAGACTCGTACGTTTTCGTTTTAAATTATCTCGAAATGTACACCTGTTGTGCATGAAACGACCATTGCAGGAACATGCTAATATTTAAATAGACTTCATTCTGCGAGAATTTGCATCACAGTCCGTTTCAATGGTTGTTGAACCGGCACTGTTACGACTCATAAATAAAACTAAATAGCCTTAGTGACACATGACGGAGAAACGTGTTTTATTACGCTATTTAATTTTCAGCAAACTGAGCAGCAGGTCGATGCGTGTTTGTTTCCACGGGCTATTTGTACGTTGCCATGTGTCAACAGGTCGCGGGACTTTCCCGCGTGCACATAATCAAAACGCCCCTGGCAAATTATAAGTCATATGCATAATAGCACATCTTGATTAATATCAGCCACTTATTACTCGAGATTATAGGAGGGGATTTCCCATTGCGAACACAGATCCAGTCAAACTGTGTTTATTCCAGATAGCAGCAAACAATCAAATAAGTCTCCTCCAACAACAACAGGAATGCCATCGTTGTACAGACTGCACAGACAAACTCGATGCAGCAAGATACTCGCACTGTGCGCGGTTCACTGGACCGAGAGGAAGGGAGGCGGGGGAGGGTGGAGAGCAGATCGCTTCGCGGGCAAACGTGCAAGCTCCACAAACGTCCGTGAAAGAACTTGGTTTGGTTTTTATGACTATATCAGAAACATCCCGCATGACGCATTAAATTTATGGAAATAAGCCCATATTTGTGACATTGTTTTATGTATGGATTTGTGGTTAAGATGAATTACAACTTAATACGCCGCATGCATATTTAATATTCCTGGCGATCACGGAGGAACTGCGGGTCACGTCACAGACAGGGCCGTATGCTCATTTCTCAGAAAAATTTGCGTTTTTTGGAGAAATTTAAGTTCACAAATACCAAACTGATATTCAGCCAGCACTTCCCAAGCCATATTTAAGAAAAAGATCCTAGTGCCTTTAAGAAGTATTCTTTATTTCCAAAATATTAGTAATATCCCGCGTCCACACCCGTTTCTCGCCAAGCGAGAGTAGGCAATCGGGTATGCAGTTGAAATCAAAGCACAGCAGAAAATGTTTTTGTTGTGCGTAAAACTACAATCATTTTCTCTTTTTATCATGCTGCTTTCGATTTTCAGTACTTTGCAATATATTCCTTGTATAAAATGCGACAATTTGGAAGCAAATTACCGATTCGCCACAAGTTCTCCAAAGCTTTGCGTTTGTCGTGAACCAAATTACTTTTATATCCAACTGCGTGGGGGACGGTGCATCGTGAGGGAGAATCCCCACGACAGGATGGGGCTAATTAAAGTACTAAATGCGACACAAATTCCAAAAGCATTAGTGAAAAAAATTCATAAACGGAACTGAGGTTTGAGAATCTTATGCCTTATGGGGTGGATACCCACAGGCGCTGTAACGTTCAGTCAGTCAAGCTTCAGTGCTAATATACGCGGGGTTTGTGGGGGTGGGTGGGGGTGGGAGTGGGTAAAGAGGTTGGACCTGAAACATCTATTATGCGGTCAATGACCCATGCACACAGGGCCATGTCTGCAATAAAATATTGTGTATTCATCAGTGCAGTCAATTTTTTGTGCTAATATTGCAGATATGGCCCTATGTGGGTTATTGAACGCATAGATGTTCCAGGTCCAACCTCTTTATCCATGCACTCCTCCTCCTCCCCCCGCGCATGTTGGCACGGAAGCGTGACTGACTGAACGTTACGAGCGCCTGTGTGGATACCAGGGTCCAACGAACAGGTTTATTGCGTGGTGGGGAAACCCCATGTGCACAGGTGTCCGCAACAAAGTTGCTGGTGGTTACATGGCAAGAAATAAGTTCATCGGTCAGTATCTAGTTCTGTCATTCAAGTTTGTAATAAATTTGAACCCGCAGGCACCACAAAAGACTCCCCAGACGACAGAACGTCCCTTAAAACGATGTTTATGCCGTTCCCAGATCTCTCTCTCTCTCTCTCTCTCTCTCTCTCTCTCTCTCTCTCTCTCTCTCTCTCTCTCTCTCTCTCTCTCTCTCTCTCTCTCTCTCTCTCTCTCTCTCTCTCTCTTCCCCCTCCTTACAATTTAATCGGTCTGTTTTTAAGTGAGAAGGAAAGCTGACGAAATAAAAATAATAGAAAGAAAGATTTATTGCGGGGATCGTATCTTATATATACCTGTATGTATTATTATTACTGCAGATGCATGTATTTCCATGTGCATTTGAATACTTCATATGTGTCCACATCTGGCAACGTGCTAAGGACATAATTATAGCTTAGGTATTCTATGCAACACATGTGATTGGAGATACTGACTTGGCAGATTTTCTGTGACCTGCGACGGCATCCTTAAATACGTTTATCCTGCAATAACCTTTCAGACAAAAAAATTAAGAAATTTTATTTTAATGCTCGAGAAGAGTAAACCATTTTTTTTCTATATTCTGGGCTACCCTCAAGACAGTCGGTTCTATCTTACATGTACATTGCAAGAGCAAATGTTTTACAAGCAAAATGCACAGTCAACATATGCCAAGAACAAGGCAACAGCGAAGAACCGTGGAAGCAAGGAGTAGAAAAAGAAATGAAACCCATATAACACATATACGCCTACGTGAATGGACACAAAAATTGAAAATTCACAAAATTAGGTAATAATGATTGCATTTTCTAGTGAACATACTTGAGAGATATTTACCTGAGGGTATAGTCTCGCAGAGCTAGTCCACAGTTTTGGAGAAGTAAAGAATGAAAAGATACACATAATTTATCAAGTAAAGCTTTATATTTCAGAGCCACCTGTTGACGAAAAAATGGGAACTGGAACTACCCAGATGTGTTCTGGTGTGCAGATCGGTGTTCAAAGACTCTTCCCCCTCCCCGCCTCCCCAGAAGAACAAAGAATGTGAAAAGTCCTAGCAGGATTGGAGGCGTGATCATTTGAGCAAACTTGGCAGAGACCCACCCAAGGAACGTTCCCACCTGGGATTCTCTTTCCATATTTCTGATATCCACCATGCACATCGATACAGGCAGTCAGGTTTGAAAGAGATCCCGTCAATCGTTTCTGGGAAGTAGAGAAAATGTTTTTGTAAACGGACGATCCTGAGCATAACCAGCACCCGTGCTCGATTGGCTGAGTGAAAAGAAAGCTGAGATGAAAACCTCCATCAGCAGGACTTTGGCAACAATACGAGGCAACCATAGGTCATGTGCCACCGCCTCCGTAAAAGCAATTCCAGGTGTGGTTACAAAAAAAATTTCATTCTAAGAAGTGACGTAGGCTGAAAGCCAGAATGAGCGTTTTGCGCTCCATACTCACTTGGATAGCCACATTATAAATACGGGCTTTCCCCTTATTACTGCGGTCATGAGTTACAGCTCTGGCGTGCCCTGGGCGTTCAGTGCTCACAGTATACTGCACTGCAGGATACAGCTGTAGATGGCATTCTCATACTATTAAATACTTCTGACACCATTTAAAGATAAAAAGATAAAGTAGACATTTTAGATTAACGATGGTTTACAACAGGTTAGCTCGAGAAAACGTCGAGAGTGTCCAATCCTTTGTCAACCCCAAAAAAATAAAAAGACGAAGGATTTGATGCATCGTCCTTTCATATGAAATGTTGTCTTCACTTTTTTTGTCTGAACGTTATTTGTACAAACAATAACAACAATACCAACAACTACAACAAAACTTTACACAAAATTAGGAACATCATGTTCTGTAAAGGGACGGGAACACAGTTGCACCAGATGCATTTAATCTATATTTACAATAGCTAAATTGGCCGTTGCCTGCTTGGTTGCTTCCTAGGCCACATATAACAGTTTAATGGTTTAACGGCCGCCCTATAGTCTAAAATATGTCTGGTAATTTGCTGACCAGACAAAAGGTGCTTAGATGATGACATTGTCAGTGGAATAAAAAAGAACCTTCCATGTTTGTGAGGATTTTTTTTATTGAGACACACACACACACACACACACACACACACATATCGATTAACGGTAACTTCCCGATTCCTTCCATTCATACTGCGCTCCCCATGAATATGTAGATAATGGTATTCTGCAAGCAATTTGGGAGAAATATCTTCGAAGAAAATGTCTGGTTCATGATAGAATTAGAAAAGAGGGAACAGTAAAGTAAAAATTAAGATCTTGAATTCTCAGAAAGGTACAAAAAATACCCGTGCTTACTGGCGTATGTTAAAACGTATCAATGGTAACCTGAAGCATCTCCTGAGGATACGACATCCTAATAATACAGAGGCTATTATTGATGACCCTAAAGAGATAAATAAGATACTAGGCGAATATTGGCAAAGTTTGGGAAAAGCTGATACGAAAACTCAAAAGTATGACAATTTGAAGGAAGATGTCCGTAATTTACTGTCATGTACAAGCAATGGCAATAACCTTACTGATATTGTCATGAATTAGAATTTTGATTACGATGCCATTAAAAAGCATAATGACAGTAAGTCATATGCAGCTGATGGCATTCCTATTGAATTCTTGAAATACGGAGGGCATCATCTTGTAAAATATCTTGCAGAAATGTTTAATTATTTCAAACGTTTGGAACGCTTCCCGAACAGCTGGTTTAGAGGTATTATAAAACCATTACATAGGGAAGGTAATAAAGAAATTTTGATAAACTATAGGGTTATCACTGTAACATCCAATGTATATAAAGTGTTTGCATCTGTAGCTGAGGGCCAAATGATGAAGCACTTTGAAAGTCATGATTTTGTGGAAGAACTGCATGGTGCATATCAGAAAGACCGAAGGTTAGAAGATCAAGTGTTTGTATTGAAAGGGCTATGCAGTTTAAGAAAAGAACAAAAAACAAAACAAAACAAAACAAAAAACGAAACAAAACAAACAAACAAAACCAACAACAACAAACAAACAAAAAAAACATGGTTAGTTTCCCTCGAAGCATTTGACACTGTTAATAGAGACCGATTGTTTCACTCACTCCGGAAAAAAAGGTATTCAAGGTAAGGCACGGCGCCTCGTTTACAATTTGTATGAAAAAAAGAAAAGAAAACTAGAAAAGATGATTTTCTGCATAGCAAATCATTGTGTGTGTCTTCAAAGCATACTGGTATGGCAATGTACAACTATTCCATAACACAGGAGTAGAAGTTAGAATGGCATCTCTATCTATTATAGCTTTGAAGTTATTGAAGATTTTAAAATTTCTAATGGTGGTATTTAGTATAATTTAAATTGCTACAACATTTATTTGTAATTCATTAGGTGCGCAATGGTCAACAACCCCCTAATAGAAGTTGGAATGACATCTCTATCTATAATAGTTTTGAAGATATTCAAGATTGAAAATTTAGAATACTGCTAATTAGCATAATTTAAACTGCTACAACTTTTGTTTTAGATTCATTAGATGCGCAATGGTCAACAACCTCCTAGTAGAAGTTGAAATGACATCTCTATCTATAATGGTTTATGAAGATATTCAAGTTTTAAAATTTCCAACGCTGCTAATTAGATTAATTTAAATTGCTACAACTTTTGTTTTAAATTTATTAGATGCGCAATGGTCAATAACCCCCTAGTATAAGTTGGAATGACATCTCAATATATTATACTTTTGAAGATATTCAAGATTTAAAATTTCAAATGCCCCCAATTCGCATGATTTTAAACATCTTCATTCCTCTGTATAAAACGGTCAAACTCCTTGTATGGAGGTACAATCATGCCAAGTTTGGAGTTTCTATGTATAATAGTGTCCGAGAAAAGTGTCGGACAAATTTGCTGGTAAAGAAGAAAGAAAGAAAGAAAGAAAGAAAGAAAGAAAGAAAGAAAGAAAGAAAGAAAGAAAGAAAGAAAGAAAGAAAGAAAGAAAGAAAGAAAGAGGGAAAACAGAAAAGTGTGTGTTGACACACACACTTCAATAAGCTAATTTTTGGTCCATATGAGAGTGAATGGTTCGAGGTTATCAATGGTGTACAACAAGGATGCATAATGTCAACAACGCTCTTCTCAGCAGTAATGACAGATCTAGAAAGAATGTTGTTTGATAAAAACCTTGGTATTTTATTCCGAAACGAACTCATACCAGCTCCTTTCTATGCAGATGATATTGTTCTGCTGGCAGATAGTGAAGCTAAATTATAGAAAATGCTTAATCTTGCACATTGTTTTACTGAGAAGTAGGGGATGAAGTTTAATGGTGATGAATAAAAAATAATGGTCGTTGGCAAAAGGATATCTTGATAAAGAAAAAATTATGGAAACTAGGTAATTTGAACATTTGTGAATGCGAAACCTGTAAGTTCCTATAGGTTATTTTTACTAGAAGTCTGGCAGACAGTGCTCATATCAAACAATACCTGAAGCCCAAGGCACAACGTCTCAATAATTATATGAGTAGTATTTTGGCAGGCCATGACAGTATTAATAGATTTTCCTTATGAGATAGCATATGGAAGTACTTAATAATACAATTTCCAGCTCACGGGTCTGCGGTTTGGCTATGTAACACACAAGAAAGCAATGCCATTATAAAGTCCATTCAGTATTCGGCTGCCAAGTCAATCATGCGTATAAGTGCAACACCAGCAATAGGAGACATTCATTTTTAGCTGCGATCCTGTTCATTTCCTGCGTTGCCGGGGCAACAGACTGATGCTTCCACCATGATCAGGGCAGATTTGTGCCATATACTACATAAACATCCACAAATAGCACTTTTTCAACCTAAAGAGAGCCCATTTCTAATCAATTTATGTATCCTTTATGTTTCAAATATATGTTAATACATTTTTTAAGATTGTTCTGTGTTTGTGTTGTTTATTTTATTGAGAAAGTACTTTTGACCATGCTAAATATATGGATCTCCCTGATGCAGGTGGCTCCCTCTTTTGCTCAATAGGTGTTAGAGTAGGACCGCATTTAAATATGAATACATCCTATTGAAGCTACGTTGGGTGAACTTGGTGGGTTGCCGTTAGCACATAATTAAGACCTATCCAGGGTCAAATAGTTCCACCGTTTACAGTTTGGCATCGATGAATCAAGATTATGTAAGAAGGTGTTTAAAGAAATGGAAATATCATATCAGAATGGGAATTATTCTTCGTGGCCATATTTGAAAGAGATCGGGAAAATTTATACAGAAGTGGGTTTGGACAACACAATGTACGGTCGAGATGGAGAATGGCTCCTTTCATTTAAGAAATTAAGCATTGATAATTATGTACACAAATTTTTCAGCGTGATCGATAACAAAGCATCTTTGTCAAACTATAGAATGTTGAAGAGATCTTCATTCGGAGAAAAGTATTTATTCACCATGAAATATTTCGAAAGTGCATGTTTAAAATTTAAAGCATGAATCGGATGTCTTGGGATTCAAGAGGATCTTATAGCATGGAAAAAAAGTCACAGATAGTAACTGTCCACTCTGTCACAATGGTCGTGAAAATCTGCAATATTTTATGTTTTTGTGCCCAAACCTACTTTCAATTCGGCAAGAAATCTGGAAATGGTTAGAAAACGAATTATCAAGGGGTAACAAAAGGTACATCTGGGAAAGTTTTTCTGCGTCTTCCCTAAACTCTAAATTGTCTCTCCTGCTTGGTGATCTTGCTTTCGATGACGGGGATGAAGTGGGGTGGCTTTTTGATGCAGCAAGCAAAAAAATACATAATAGAGGCCTGAAAGGTGAGAAGAGCGTTTGCGGAAGGGACCCTATGAATACATGTAGGTACATAGTATGTTTTTATCTGGTCTGATTTGTATTACGTTGTATATATATACATATATATATATATATATATATATATATATATATATATGTATGTGTGTGTGTGTGTGTGTGTGTGTGTGTGTGTGTGTGTGTGTGTGTGTGTGTGTATTGGAGTCAAACCAGCAGAGCCGGTGTCCGCTGCGGCGTACTTGTTACGCCTGCGCGGCTTCGTCCCCCGTCGCTCTGCTGGGGGTACCCCCAATATAAACCCACATCTCCATAAGTATGCAATCATGGTAAATTGACAATTTTGTAATTTGATTTGTATATACATACAGTGGTAATGCCTCTTTTTCAATGATTATACCACCAGAAGCTTTATGTTCTACATCGTATATATGTTACATGCATAATGTGCTTGTCCTTGCGCTTTCTAGAGTTTTGTCCCAATGAGTGCTTTATCTCTAGTTTTGGTGCAGAGGACACAAATCACGAATTATTAATTATAGATACTTAATTTTTAACGTATACATATTACCTGTGTCAATAAGGATGACGGATTACTTGTACATATATATTGGACGCATCATGGAATTTACCCCGTTCCATCGGTGCCCCCGCTGTAAAGGGGAAGTTTTACTGAAAATAAATAAATAAATAAAAAAGTAAATGAATGAATGAATGAATGAATGAATGAATGAATGAATGAATAAATAAATAAATAAATAAATAAATAAAAAAAAAAAATAATAAATAAATAAATAAATAAATAAATAAATAAATAAATAAATAAATAAATAAATAAATAAATAAATACTGGATGTAGTCGCTTTTCATCAACTGATACAATTTTGGTATGAATATTAACACATTATAACGTAATTTTAATTTCCATATAAATCAGTATTGGAAATATATATGGTTGCCATGACAACTGTGTCAGCTGGGCTGTTGGATTAATTATTTATAGATCCTCGTGTAAACTTTATCAGAAAATAACTATATTATCAAAATTCTTTTGTGCACAAAGAGAACAAACTCTTTAATTGATTTTAGAAATATTACCGTAGCAGACAAATGTGTGAAAATTGGAACAGGTCAACTGGTTAAACAGCATCGACACAGAAAATCTTGTGAGACAATATAAAAACAGTTTCACGTACCACCACAGTTTCCACCTGTTGTGCTCAATGTACCCATATTCCACTCAATACCCTGATTTAACATGCTGTCCACGTGCAAAATCTGCAACGTAAATATCAATTTCTATATTCAACTCCGTGGAATTACAATCAATTGCAAATTTCACCTTCCTGACACGTCTTAATTTTTCAACTTTGAAAGTCACAAACACTCTCTCCTTTGCACAGCACGTGGGTTTGTTTGCAATCAAGGTACCATCTGAATGCATGTATGCGCTTGAGCAATGGTGCTCAGTCGAGACAAATTGTACAGTTCTATGTTTATTCATTCTTGGCCGGTGGTTCCCTTACCCCATTTTTTGGTGATACTGAAGGACCATTACCTCGCGAGTAATTTGGATTTGAAGCTCCTACCATATCGATTTGGCTCCGTCTTTATCTATTCTCAAACGAGCAATGCTCACCGAGAGGCTTTTTTGTCAAATTACGTTGTTCCAGTGTAAGTGACCAGTGTAGAAAACCCCAAATAATATGTGGCCAGTGTAGAAAAACCTAAATAACAAGCATGGAATGCATCCGTTCACCTCTATCCAGCCAGCCAGCTAGCTAACTAACTAGCAACATAAATATCTGTCCGTCTGTCTCTGTCACTATCCTTCCGTCATTTTATTGCAAAATAAGTTACATGATAAGCGATCTCCAACAAAGCGAACAAGGTTCCGACCTCAGTAAGGTGTATTGTACTACTGATATGGGCTACATATGAGAAGCACTATTGGTGTCCTTTGCTATCTATATAAACATGAAACAGCATCCACACGGCAGCCTTCGGATATCCATACTCTAAATATAATTATACCTCAACAATTTTTGCATTATTAAATAATCCGACTTCAACGTCAAGAAGCAATATAGAACATATACACTCCTGGTAAAAAACAAAAGCCAACAAACAAAAACAAAACGGACACCCTTCTATCAACATCGGGTATGTATGTATAAGAATGTGTGTGGGGGAGCTTGTTTAAATGGCTTGTGCATACACAGTTTTAGGCAAGCTTATGATTTGGTCTGGCATGATGGTTTATTATACAAACTTTAAAAATATGATATGAGTGGAAAGTGTTACGGTGTTATCAGATATATGTATATTGGGGCTTCGACACAACTAAAACTAAAAGATGGATTATCGGACAATATATCTTTAAATAAAGGATTTAAGACAAGGATGCACCATGAGTCCTATCCTCTTTAATATACTCATTAATGACTTTCCTGATATTTTTTATACTCAGTGTGATCCCATTAAACTATATAATAAAACTCTTAACTGTCTCTTATATGCAGATGATTTAATATTATTGTCTGAAAGTGAATCTGGATTACAACAGGGCTGTCCAACTGGAGCATTGTAGCAAAATTTTGCTACAAAGCTCTTTAAAATTGCTACAGATTTTCTCAAAAATAAGTGTTTCTTTTGTAAAGAAGTGGCAAAAATGCTACAAGGAAAGAAAATTTTGCTACAAATATTTTCAGCTGGGCAGCACTGTACAACATTGTCTTGACAAACTAAATAAATATTGTACAGAGTGGAATATGACTAGTAATGTTCAAAAATCTAAAATTATGATCTTTAAGAAGTCTGGCCGAAAAACGAAATGTAATTTTAGCAAGGGAAATAATACGTTAGAAGTAACTAAAACATAATATTGTTATTTAGGAATTGAAATTAAATCCGATGCTTCATTTATAAATGCTATGAAGATGCTGATCAGCAAAGCTCACAAGGCTATCGACAGACTTCAAAGATTATTTTTGACACAAATATTAGTATTAATATACTATTACGTGTATTTCATACTTTGATATCTCCAACGCTTCTGTATGCTTGTGAAATGTGGGCACCCTATTTGAGATCACCTGTTAAATAAATGTCTTGGAAACAACCGGATTGATGAGTACCTAGAATATCCATTTGAGAAGGTCCACTTAAGCTACCTGCGTTTCTGTCTTGGGTACATAAAAAGTCATCAAATATAGCAGTACTTAGTGAATTGGGAGAATATCCAATGGTCTTAGAATATTCAGTCTTATGTGTAAAAAGTAGTTAAGAATAGTTCATATGAAACCACATTCCCCACTTTATGATACCTTTGTTTGTAATGCTGAAAATGTACACACTCACAAATTTAATTGATTAACGAGTATTCGGGACAAATTATGTACTTTTGGATCAAACAATATGGGAAAATATCGGACTATTAACAAACAACTTTCCAACTTTAAAATTCAAGAATAGCAGTAGAGAATATTTCAGGCAACAATGGGAAAGAGATATGCAAACGAACACAGACTCTGACAAAAAGCTACAAACTATTTACTTCATATAAAGGACTGAACTTTACGAAACAATTTTACGCGATTCAGAATAAGTGCACATCATTTGAAAAGTGGAACAGGAAGACACAGAAGACCCCAGAAAACACCTTTGGCTGACAGAATTTGTGAAGATTGTAGTATTTTAGAAGACAAAAGGCAAGGGGGACTTTACTGTTCTAAATTTAACTGTGTCAGAAAAATGTTATTTAAAAACTTCTCCAACATTTTCCCAGCATGTTCAACTGTAAGTGATTCAAATAAATTAAATTACATCATGGAACTTATTGATCATGATAAAATAAAATTAAATATCTTCCCTGAAGTCATAAAGAACAGGGATCATTCTAAAGCAATTATAAATTGTTATATCAGGATATTAGATGAACGGAGCCTTAGTTTGATTGAGTTGTGAAGTGACTTTTTTCCTCTCTCGAGGACATTGTAATGTACTGTACATGCATTGGGTTATGTTGTATTTATGTCTCTGTGCCAACACAGACATATTGTTTCTCCAGGAATTAAAGTGTGTGTGTCAACACCCACTTTTTTGTTTTTCCTGAAATTCTTTCTTTCTTTCTTTCTTTCTTTCTTTCTTTCTTTCTTTCTTTCTTTTTTTCTTTCTTTCTTTCTCTATCTCTCTCTCTTTCTTTCATTCTTTCTTTCTTTCTTTCTTCTTTACCAGCAAATTTGTCCGACACTTTTCTCCAACATTATTATCCATAGAAACTCCAAACTTGGCATGATTGTACCTCTATACAAGGCGTTTGACCGTTTTATACAAAGGAATGAAGATGTTTAAAATTATGCAAATATTAGGGGCATTTGAAATTTTAAATCTGGGATATCTTCAAAAGTATAATAGATAGAGATGTCATTCTAACTTCTACTAGGCGATTATTGACCATTGCGCATCTAATGAATTTAAAACAAATGTTGTAGCAATTTAAATTAATCTAATTAGCAGCATTTGAAATTTTAAAACTTGAATATCTTCAAAACTATTATAGATAGAGATGTCATTTTAACTTCTACTAGGGGGTTATTGACCATTGCGCATCTAATGAATCTAAAGCAAAAGTTCTAGCAATTCAAATTATGCTAATTAGCAGCATTAAAAAATTTTAAACTTGAATATCTTCAAAACTATTATAGATAGAGATGTCATTTTAACTTCAACTAGAGGGTTGTTGACCATTGCGCATGTAATGAATCTAAAACAAAAGTTGTAGCAATTTAAATTATGCTAAAATGAGCAGTATTCGAAATTTTTAATCTTGAATATCTTCAACACTATAATAGATAGAGATGTCATTCCAACTTCTACTAGGGGATTGTTGACCATTGCACACCTAATGAATTAAAAATAAAAGTTGTAGCAATTTATATTATACTAAATACCACCATTAGAAATTTTAAATCTTGAATAACTTCAAAGCTATAATAGATAGAGATGCCATTCAAACTTCTACTTCCGTGTTATGGAATAGTTGTATATTATCATACCAATATGCTTTGAAGACACACAGACTGATTTGCTATGCAGCAAATCATCTTTCCTAGTTCTTTCTTTCTTTCTTTCTTTCTTTCTTTCTTTCTTTCTTTCTTTCTTTCTTTCTTTCTTTCTTTCTTTCTTTCTTTCCAGGCAAATTTGTCCGACATTTCATTTGAAAAGTATCGCACTTAGGAACTCCAAACTTGGCACAGTTATACTTCCATAGACGAAGTCTCGGCTTTTTATAATGAGAGGTCATGCTTTTCAAAATTATGCAAATGAGGGCTAATTAAAGTTTAAAATCTTCAATATCTTATATACTATAATAGGTGCGATTCTGAGTGTATAAGAGATCGATCATACCAAGGCGAAGGTCATCTCAAATGTCAAGGTCATATCAAGGTCAAAGGTCATGTCAAGGTCATAGGTAAATTTTAGGTCAAAATGTCATTTTGAAGGTAAAGGTTCACTTCAGGTAGAGGTCATCTCAAGGTCAAAGGTCATTTCATGGTCAAAGGCCACTTTCGATGGTGGCTTTCTTCCAGCCATAACTTGGTCAATTTTTATCCAATTTTGATCATGTTGGGCTCAAATTGTAGCCATTGTAACACTGCACATTTTGAAACTTACATGTGACCTCTAAAGGTCAAAGATCAACATAATTTGGACCTTTGAAAGTTTCATCCAGCCATAGCTGGGCCAATTTCCCTCCAATTCTAATCATGTTGGACTCAAATGGTAGGTATTGCAACACTGCACATTTTGTAATTAATATGTAACGTATAGAGGTCAAAGGTCAAGGTCATTCGGCCTTTTGAAAGTTTCATCTAGCCATAGCTCGGTCAATTTTTATCTTATTTGTTTCATGTTGGGCTTAAATTGGGGGTATTGTAACACTATAGATTTTCGTAATTTACATGTGACCTCTAAAGGTCAAAGGTCAAGGTCATTTAGACTTTGAAATTTTTTTCTAGCCATGAGGTTAATGGGACGTGGAGTACCAAAGGACAAAAGTTGTAGCATTTAATATTTGCAATTTTTGAAGGCACACAGACAGATTCGCTTTGAAGCAAATCTTCTTTTCTACCTGTACATGTATTTGTGTGTTATGGGTGTACTTTTGAAAAATGTCAATATTGATGTTGATGTAGCAAAACATTAAGTTCAGTTCATTTCACAGTTGTTATAACATGTATAGATTATAGATTCAGATTTATTCAGTGGCATACGAAAATACTGAGGTTGGTGATATAAAAGGAAAAATCCGTATACCTAGGTTCGCCCTTTCAGAGCGTTTCTGTGTTATTCAAACAGTAGCAACAGTGCCACATGTTCCATGTATTGTTCTGATGTATTTTTTTAAAAATCACAATCCAATCTCTCAATTCGCCATAGCTAATCCAGTCACTGTCTATGTCTACATCTGTACCGTAAAATTAATCAATATTATCACGGACAATGCAAAAATTTTGAAAATTCAAGGCTTCAACAGCCAAATGAATCCATAAAAAAGTCGTCAGCGGGAAACTATCAAGCATGTTTCGCAGTCTTAAATTCCCACACACGTCTTTGTGTAATTGCGGCTCATTGCCTTCTATTTGTCTTAGACAACCAACTTGCATTTGAAGCCTGTATAAACGTGACATTATTCCATAGGCACAAATATAATAATGTAATGACGTAAACGCTGCTGCATTGATCTTAAACGCATATCGCATCGAAAAATAGAATGTCCGTATTTACCTTCTCATATAAAGTGTCATACATCGGTGTCAAACCCTGAAGAAATCTGACCTTGAGGTTTGACCGCGGGAGGGTGGGGGTGGCGGTTTACCCCCTTCCGCGGTAAGGGGGTTTCTGGAGTTCCTACCCCAGAAGTTTTTAGGTTCAAAATGGTGCAAAATGGTACCATCTGAGACCTGGCAACCCAAATCAAATTCTTTTCGTGATTTTACGATCGGAAAAGTCACCGGAAGTCATGATTCTCTGTTAATCTTTTATTTCAGTTGTCTTTTACTTAATTTTTTTCTGGTACCGTGGAATTTGAAGTGTCTGTGAGGCAGGTCCTCAAACCTTGAAACTCACGGTCAAAACGTAAGAGACATATACTTGCTTCCATTTAACCATTCTTTCTAGGAATGGGGACTTGGTGCAGTTGGTATATGTGCGTTTCCCATTTTCGGCTATGTTATTGGTGCCGAAGGTTGCTGGTTTGAGATCCGGCCGTTCTGTCGTCACAGAAGATATGGATTGCCTCATTCGAAACTGAAAAATGCAAAATTGTGATTAATTATGAAAGTACTGGGTTTTTATGCCAGGCTATATTCATACTAAAATAATATCACAAAACACAATAGATTTCAGAATTTTTCATTCATTTCCATTCGAATTTTGTCGGGTCCACTTGTAATTGCTAATGATTTGTGATGTTACGCATGCATAAATTATGTTCGGTATACCGTCTTAAAACGTTTAAAGTGCCCTGATTTATACAAAGAGCTTATATTCCTGTTTAAATTCGGTTTATAGTTTTGCTAAAGAAAGTCCCTTTTCCTCCTGTCCTTCATTGGAGTAATTCAGTTGAAAAAATGGAGACACACATAAACATACACAAACATAGTTCGCGCCAAGTCACAATGTACAGAGCAGAGCAGGCCTAATAGTACATTGTTATTCAATCCGTATTTTCCTGTATCCAGGAATACCAGTTACGGCTCCTCTATTTTGACAAATGACTCAATAGGTCTACTTTATTATCCCAGCTAACTGAAACGTGTATAAGATTAATGCTCTTGAAGTTGTCAATAAATTGAACAAGGTTTTTTAGACTTACTGACGCATTTGCTGAACAGATTTCTTCACCGATTATCGTTATTGTTACGCATGATGACGAAATAAAGGAATATGGTATTAATTCTTGAAATGCTAGATATTGTTGACTCACTGTTTGTTTACCCTTGCCTTCCCAAACTTATGCAAAGGAAAGTTATTGACCTCGGTCAATGGTTCTCCTCATACATATAGGTTTTACCCAAACACTTTGAAGCACATAATGGCAGGGAGGTTATACCGGGATCGTTTTTATTTATTTATTTATTTATTTATTTATTTATTTATTTATTTATTTATTTATTTATTTATTTATTTATTTATTTATTTATTTATACCTTTATTCATTCATTCATTCATTCATTCATTCATTCATTTATTTATTTATTTATTTATTTATTCATTTACTTATTTATTTATTCATTCATTCACTTACTTACTTACTTACTTACAATATTTTTCATTTATTTTGCCATGGTCATTTTGCATTGTGTTTGTGTGTCAGAAACCTCAAAGCAGCATGCGAAGCACGGCGCTGCTTCGGTGCTTTTGTAGGACAACTTACGCGCTGCTGGAACTTATGAGTGATTTTCAAGCATTTTTGTTTTCATAAGAGGCATGTAACATATATTTTATCGAGCTTACAGGGGCTGAATCGCGCACCTGCTATTTCAAGGGAATTTGCCTTACATGTACGTAATCCTTCACCTTAATTGCCATATAAGGGATTTGTTTCCGCATTGGACAGTTTACCCACGGCCCAAACGAAAAAACGTTGGCCTGACTGGCACCTCCCCACTCCCCCAACCCAGATACCATGTTTGTTTATTTAGTTGGTTTGTATGGTTGACGCCCAGGGAATTCCAATGAATTGCATTTGAGGACTTTCTTTGGTTGTTTGTTTTTGAAAAGTTGAGGCCCCAGGCTCATTCCAATGAATCTACCATGCGCTTCCCCGCGAGTCACGATATGCATTGCCAATATTCTGATATTCATATCTTTATGCAGCCACTTCGACTTAAGTGACGAAAGTTTGTTTATGGGATTAACAGGTGGTCCTCACGAAATCACTCTACCCTCCTTGCTTTTACAAAATCCCCACCAAAAAGCCAGGATTAAAAAAATGCTGTAGACTCGCATAGCGAAGAGTCTCTCTCTCTCTCTCTCTCTCTCTCTCTCTCTCTCTCTGTCTCTCTCTCTCTCTCTCTCTCTCTCTCTCTCTCTCTCTCTCAGTGATGTTCATCAACATCGTAGTTTGGAGTTGAGGGTTTTAAGAATGGCTATGAAAAGTAACTTTGATTCTTTTCGGCGATTAGCGATTAGTCATGAACGCATGCACAGCAAAGTGCACGCGGTACACAGCACGACTTCTGTATATGTTAACATAAAGACGTTAAATTTTAGACACACCTGCTGAACAGTGTGGGCGTGCCTAATCCTGCGAATACATAATATTTCTTAGAGTCTTAAAATAAAGAAACATTAGTTTTACCGTGTAGCACCAGAGTTGGAAAGCATGATATACCAACGTCAAAGCGTTAACTGCAACACACACACACACACACACACACACACACACACACACACACACACACACACACACACACACACACACACATTGTTTGCTACGCTATGTTAGGTCATGTATAAATAAAGCACAGTTGTGATTCACTTTCGAATAAGCACGGGCGTTTAAAATTATAGGGCCTACATGTATTGGTCCTCTCGCCCACCTATGATTCACCTCATTCATATTCAGCCTATATCAATGATATTAAAACATACAATATCATCACCCCATAATTATGCTTGCACTGTGATGCAGCTTTATATATAAATATATCGGTATTTGGACATATAATAAGTAATTTAGAACCTGTTGCAACGCCTGCTTGGAGTCCAAAAGTTCGGGCTTTTCCAGTGAGCCCGCAAGATATAAGCATGACGTGAACATGAACCGATCCATTTGTACAAAACACATCATCCACAAAATAGTTACCTCAGGGTTTCTTTGCACTATCACTGCTATTGACGTCGACTTGTCACTCAGGGGCAGTACTTTTTACAAGTATGATACTAATTATATTTACGTTAAATATAGCTTTTATCTTTCAAAGGAGTGGGTCTGCAAACCAATCAAAGATGGCATACTAACCACAATGCCGATATAATTTAGACAATCTGCTTAGGCTACAGATCTACAGATGTGCCTGTTAAAGATTTATTGATTCATTTATTTCTGATAACCTGTCTGGCACACTGTTCTTCCGCGGGGTCGCACATACAAACTTGCATTTGATAAATTGTAATAAAATGAAATATAATGCAAACAACGTACACATTAGCATACATTTGTAAAGACGTTCCACTCATTTGTATCTGAAAGGAAAATACGTTATGCAGATGTTCACCATTCCACTATTACAAATTACATGTAAATTTCAAACTTATACCACCCTTTAAGGCGGTAAACTCGTGGTTAAAACTAAATAACAGATATACTGCATGGGGTATAGTGATTAAAAAAGTCACATACACGGTGCCCAGTCTTCCCTGTACAAATCATTCTAACCTCACATAAAATCATCCATATAATTATTATGTTTTTAAATGAAGAAATACACCATATAAGTATTTAACCAGCACGACAGTGTCTAGAGAAAATGCATACTTTGCCCAAGTGACATTTGCTGTCCAATCAAGTTACGCTTTTGACCTTTTATCAAATCAGAAACACACACTTCTCTCTCTCTCTCTCTCTCTCTCTCTCTCTCTCTCTCTCTCTCTCTCTCTCTCTCTCTCTCTCTCTCTCTCTCTCTCTCTCTCTCTCTCTCTCTCTCTCTCTCTCTCTCTCTCTCTCTCTCTCTCTCTCTCTCTCTCTCTCTCTCTCTCTCTCTCTCTCAGATGTCTGGGTGCCAACCCAGAAATATTGTTTTTTGTCGTGTTCTTTCTTTCCGTGGCACCCAAATTTTGTCCGGAGTTCTCAGACGCTATTATCTCCCAAACCACCAAACTTACCGTGGTGACTGACCTACCAATGAATTTTACACCTGGTTTGGAATAGTCATGATGATTAAAATTATGCAAATGAGGGGCAGAACAAGCCTGAGTGTACCCTCTGTTCAAAATAGGCTGCATACAGAGCAGAGTTGCCCAGACCCATCAAAGTATGGTCTTCCAGTCCCCAATGACTGTTTTCACAATTTTGTGAATTTTGAAACAGCGTGTGGATTTGTGCTATCTCAGTGGACACTTTCATGTCTTTGTTTTCTTGTAATCAGTGAAATGAAGCCTGTTCTTCATAGACAATACTGAAACAGTAAGGACAGTATTGTGCTTGTCTCGGTTCACAGGTGCATGCACATGTAGTTTCTTGACAGCTTCTGTTAAAATTTGTTTATGTAATAAAGGAAGAAAGACAGTTTTGTATTGCATGTATACACATCCCCTGAAATTATAACATGTATACACTGTGCATATATATGCGCATGTATGAATAATGTATATATGCATGCACACATACTCATCCATACTGCCCAGAATGGGCTGACCCTCTCAGGAGTGGACACTTTTCTCTGGTCCCATGGGTGACTCTTCTCTGGTCCCAAGGGTGCCCACTTTGGAGAGGTCTCACTGTATTAGTAAACACTGGAATTTTCTTTCTTTCTCTCTCTCTCTCTCTCTCTCTCTCTCTTTCTTTCTTTCTTTCTTTCTTTCTTTCCTTCCTTTTTTCTTCACAACCAAGTTGGTCTGGGGATTTTCTCAAGCATTTTTTATTCTGAAAACCACCAAACTTGGCATGGTGACTGACCTAATCAATGAAATTGTGCATCTCATTTGGAATAGTCATGATGTTTACAAGTTTGCAAATTTAGGGGCAATTAAATTTAAAAAGCTCCACATCTTCCAAAATATTACAGGTACTCAAAATTTCAATGTGCATATATAGGTTTATGACACCTGCCAATATAATGGACAGTATAAGTTTAATAGAATGTCAAATTATGCTAATAAGGGGCTTTGAAAAGTTTCAAAGTTGAATATCTCCAAAACCATATAACATAGACATGCCATTTCAACTTCAATTTATAGGTTTGTGGCAAAGCCGCATCAAATGAACCATGAACCATGAACCATGAACCAAAGTTGTGGGATTTTAATTTATGCAAATTAGGTGAACATGCAAAATGTAAATCTTGAATAGCTTCAAAACTATTATAGATAGAGGTGCCATTCCTACTTAAATTTATGGGTTTGTAGCAAAGCTCCATCCAATGAACCATTAACCAACGTTGTTGGCTTTCAATTTGTGCAAATTAGGCAAATACACAAAATTAAAATGTTGAAAAGCTTCAAAACTCTTATAAATACTAGTTTAATTCAAAATTCATTTTATAAGTTTGTGACATGGCCACATCCAGTGAACCAAGAACCAAAGTTGCAGAATTTTACTTTATAAAAATTAGGCAAATGCACAAAATTTAGATTATGTTGAACAATGGCAAAGTGTAGCATTTCAAATTGTTCTCATTTTGAAGGCACCTTGACAGATTTGCTGTGAAACAAATCTTTCTTTCTTTTATTCTTTCTTTCTCTCTCTCTCTTTCTTTCTTTTTCTTTCTTCCTTCCTTTCTTCTTCCTTCCTTCCTTTCTTTCTTTCTTTCTTTCTTTCTTTCTTTCTTTCTTTCTTTCTTTCTTTCTTCTTTACCAGTGAATTTGTCCGACACTTTTCTCTGACACTATTATACATAGAAACTCTAGAATTGGCATGATAGTATCTCCATACAAAGAACTTAGCCTTTTTACGCAGAGGAATGAAGATGTTTGAAATTATGCAAATTAGCGGCATTTGAAATTTTAAATCTTGAATACCTTCCAAACTGTTATAGATAGAGATGCCATTTCAACTTCTACCAGGGTGTTATTGACCATTGTGCATGTAATGAATTTAAAACAAAAGTTGTAGCAATTTAAATTGTCTAAGTAGCACCATTGGGAATTTTAAATCTTGAATAACTTCAAAGCTATAATAGATAGAGATGCTATTCAACCTCTACTCCTATGTTATGGACTAGTTCCCATCCGCTGAATTGGTAACAAAGGCTGCACAAATTTAAATTATGCAAATTAAGGGCATTTGAAATTTCAAATCTTGAATATTTTCAAAAGTATGCACACCAGACAGATTTGTTCAGTTGTGTGATAGGTAGTGACACCTGGTGAGAGAAATTGAAAATGCAGTAGAGTCCGAAGGTTCACTCTGTCATCAAAAATATAATAGTCACACACACTGTAGCACTGAAGTACCCATTGTACACTGTCGTACCATTGTTGTACCGATCATACACTGTTGTACTGAAGTACCCATTGTACACTGTCGCAAAATTGTCGTACCGATCATACACTTAGTACTGAAGTGCCCATTGTACACTGTCATACCGATCACACTGTCGCAAAATTGTCGTACCGATCATACACTGTAGTACTTGAAATACCCATTGTACATACTGTCGTAACATTGTCGTTCCGATCATACACTTAGTACCGAAGTGCCCATTATACACTGTCGTAACATTATCGTACAGATCATACACTGTTGTACTTAGAGTACCCATTGTGCATTGTCGTACCGTTAATACCCTGTAGCACTGAAATACCAATTGTACATTGTCATACCAATGAGCTTTGATGACACACACACTGATTTGCTATACAGGAAATCATCTTTTCTAGTTTGATTCTGTTATTTCAACTAACGATCAAAATCTAGTTTGTAGAATAAATTCTTTTGAGATTGTTTTCGGTACAGTGGTCAGTGATTTTGATTTAAACGTGTTTATTTCAATTGGATTAATTAGTAGTACAATGGAGCACTTATAAAACAGGTTCTCCAAGAACACGAGATAAGACAACACTGTATATGCATGACACACAGGACAAATACAATAAACCGAAGACTGCATGTAAGAAAAGTATGCTGCATGGAAAATGAAGATATTGAGATTAAACCTATTAACGGATGTAATAATACCTACTACACAAGATGAGAAAGGCTAAAAAAGAAATCTGGTTTCGACTTTACAAAGTTTTACAGCTTTAAATATATCTGTATTAATATCATCAGGAATGTCTCTATTACCATGTGTAAGATACCTAATTAAGATGTCACCAGCTAAATGTACTATCAAGAAGGATTTGCACCCGGCGTGAGTATTCCACATACAGTCTTTAAAAGATCATTCCTTTGGATAACTTAATGGGGGCATTTAAAAAAAAAAAAGTGGTGAACATCTTCAAAGGGATCTGAACATTCACAGGCAGCTGAGGGAACACCATTGACTTTGAAAAGATGACTATTTAAACGACAGCAATTCAGGCGAATTGTGTGTGGCATATATATGGAAAACGATCACCGTTTTCGAAGAATTTTGGTATATGATCAGAAGTGTATTTTTTTAGATTACCCTTGAAGATGTCTCACGTAAATCAAGTGGTAGATCATTCCAAAGTCTTATAGATGACAGGGGAAAAGAGTTTCCGAAACGCAAATTCTTATATTTAATTTGTCATAAATTGAGACGATTTCGTAAAACAGTGTTCCCGAAATTGCCAGGAACTTGATCATGTAAGTAGGAAGGCACCAGCTTATAGACCATTTTATAAAACAGGATAAGTTTGAAATATTTTCTGCGAGTAGCCAAGGTTTGCCAACCCAGTTCTCTTAATAAATGAATATACGAGGAGTGTACCTCGGTGCACCAGTGCAGATCCGTGCGGCTTCATATTGAACATATTCTAGAGATTTAGCTAGACCATAAGTGCAATTGTCAAAAGTCACACATCCGTATTCTAATATCAGTCGAACCATGGTTGTACATAATCTAATGAGAGCTTTTCTGGATAGTTTGTATTTCAATCTACATAGTAATTCCAAACGTTTACCTGCCCTATTTATAATGAGGGAGATGTGTGCATCCCATTTTAAATTACTAGAGAGGGTTATACCTAAATGAGTGTGAGTATTTGATTCAGGTATAAGGGTGTCATCTCAGTTTAAAATTGGGTGTTCTTTTTTCTGGTGTTTAGATGAGAAAGATAAGAAAGTGGATTTTAGGCATTAAATGTAATTTTCCAAAGTCTACCCCATGCACCAATTTTCACAAGGTCACTTTTGATACAATTTGCTAAGACATGAGAGTTGTGAACAATTTCTAAAATACTGGTGTCATCAACATAGAGTTTTATATCACAACGCATGTATCACAAAATAGTGCAAGGACGATGAAGAAACTACATGTGCATGCACCTGTGAACCGAGACAAGCACTTTACTGTCTCAGCATTGGCTATGAAGAACAGGCTTCATCTCATTGGTTACAAGAAAACAAAGACATGAAAGTGACCACTGAGATGACACAAATTCTACCCTCCTTGGTCTGGCCGACTCGGCTCTGTATTTAGTCTATTTTCTAACAGAGGGTACACTCAGGCTTGTTCTGCCTAGAAGTCTGGAGCCTGTATTCCCTTGGGACTGATAAGCCCAGCAGACTGACACTGCCTCAGGCAAAAACAGGCCAGCTAGGACACCAGTTTCAGTCATGGTGCATTGAAGCGTCTGTTCTGCACTAGTGGAAACTATAGCCTGCCTAGTACATATGCCAGCATGGAGTCGATCTATTCTTGCATGAACAGAAAGAGATACTCTGCATTTTATTGAGAGCCTTATCACACAGTTGTTGGGAGTCCCCCCTCCCCAATTTTCTACAAGACCCAAAACTTCCCAAAGCATACACCTAGCATGTATGGAGAGAAAGCTGCCTGTGGGACAGGTTCAAGCTTATTAATAATGACTGCAAAATGGTAGCCTGGCACTATGGAGGTCAAGCAATAGGTCATACAGCAAGTAGTTCAAGGCCTGTATGGGGATTATGGAGAAATTTGGTGAATTTAGCATACATTAAAATTCCCCAAGTTTTTTGTATGTTATTAGATTTGCTAGTTGTCTCAAACCTATATGTGTAAGTTAGAACTTTGTGTCTATTTCCAATAGTTTAGAAGATATGGAGCTTTTAAAATTTTAATTGCCCCTCATTTGCATAAGTTTAATCATCATGACTATTTCAAGTCAGGTGTCTAATTTCACTGGCAGATCATTTACCATGGCAAGTTTGGTGGTTTTTGGAATAGTAGTGTCCGAGAAAAACTTCGGACAAATCTGGTTGTAAAGAAGAAAGAAAGAAAGAAGGAAAGAAAGGAAGGAAGAAAGAAAGAATGAAAGAAAGAGAGAGAGATAGAGAAAGAAAGAAAGAAAGAAAGAAAGAAAGAAAGAAAGAAAGAAAGAAAGAAAGAAAGAAAGAAAGAAAGAAAGAAGAATTCTTGGAAAAACAAAATGTCTGGGTTGGCACCCAGACATAATGAAGAATGAAACACACATGTTGCCAAAAAAAATTGTAAAGAATTCACCAAAGTGCACCATTTTAAGGATCATTTAAAAATAAATTGGAATCACCCTCCTCCCAAACCCTCCCCCACTCTGTCGCTCCATGCTTCCTCGCAGTTCCACCTTCATGTTTTTTTAACCTACCCTCCACCCCAACCCCCACCACCTTCCGAATTCTGACCTGGTTGCGGTCCTGGGTTTGGGGACACGAAAGCCTTGGTTTAAACGTATTTTATTAAACATCCAGGGAACGGGGTTGCCCCTATATGTGAATTTTTCTTGCAAATCAAGAAAATAGAGGGGGCAGCAATGAACCCAAGACAATGGTGTGAACAAATAACCTGAACATGCATAAGGAGTACACGTATCCTAAGTAACTGTAACTGTTTATTTTATAATCACTGGGACAGAATATAAGGGCCCAGTTTGTTTCTAGTTTAGTTATACACTGGCAGGTGGTTTAACTAAGGTAAGCTATCCAGCTAGACAGGGTATATACTGGCTCAGGTGCAAGTCAAATTATTTTTATCTGAACTTGTACTATACAGTAATTATGCTTGGTTTGACAGGTATGCTTTATTGACATCGAATCCCTGCATTTATAAGCAAAGCTTCACTTATTTAGCTAATGCAGTGAGACGCTCGTACATTTTTTTTCGTTATTATGTGGGTTGTCTTTGCTGAATATTTGGCTTTAGACAAGAAGCCGCTACTCAGAGAGTACGTGCACGGGCTCCAAAACATGTTCTGAGTAGTTACCTGTTGAGGACCCTTCAATTTATTTGGGCTAATACAGCATATATCAAAATTCAACAGAAGAACATGACAATAGTACTTCCATATGTATATAGGTTAGACAGTGACAGGTTAACTTATGGAGTGCAGAGATCGGACTACGGAATAGGGTAGCGACTACCAGGAAGTGGTTCTGGAGAAAAAGACACAAATACACTATAAAGCAGAAGGCAAATTTACTTTCATGGCTCGTTTTAGTCCAAAATCACTGAAGCTTGACAATTTGAACAGACATGGTAGAGACACATCTAAGGTGCACTGCCACCAAATGAAATAAAAAATGTGAATTAGCATTAGAATAACCATCGACTTGCATTGTAACCAATAGGAGAAGTGCATTTACCGGTAAGTGCCCGAATTGAAAAAAAAAAAAATCAGATTCAAGATTTTTTCTTTTAAAATTAAAAATCCACAGCAATACTAGGAGTGATATCAAATCAATTGGGTAAGTGATTTTGGAGAAGAAGATTTTTTAGAGATTTGCCCCCTCCCCAAAAAACAACAACAACAACAACAACAACAAAAAAAAAAAAAAACAAAAAAAAACAAAAAAAAAAAAAAAAACCTCATAAAAAGTCCAAAACAAACTTGGCAGAGACTTACCCATGTACATTGCCACCAAGTTTGAGGTCAATCTGGAAGACGGTTTCAGAAGAAAAGTCGAAAATGTGAATTAGCATTAAAATGTCCATTGACTTACTTAGGAATCAATAGGAAAGGCGTATTTAGTGGTAAGTACCCAAATTGAAAAATCGTTCAAAATAAAAATCCACAGCACTGCCACATAGTGGACAACATTCTTTGACCATTTCACAAGGAACATATCCACCAAGTTTCAGCTTAATCTGAGTGACAGTTTTGGAGAAGAGGTCGAAAAAAGCGAAAAAAAAAAAAATTAAATGAAATAAAATAGAATAAAATAAAATAAAATAAAAAAATGCAGCGCCACATGGTGAATAAATTAAAAACTAGAAGTACCTAGTAGTGTTGCTGTGTGATATCAAAGCAATTGGTGAGCGGTTTCGGAGAAAAAAAGATCCCCCCCCCAAAAAAAATAATAAAAAGTTCATAAAAAATCCAAAAATTACTGGAGAATGATTATTTGAACAAGCTTGTTAGAGACCCACACAAGGTACAGCGCAACGAATTTGGAAGTCAATCTGGATGACGGTTTTGGAGAAGAAGTAAAAAATTTGAATTAACATTAGAATGTCCATTCACTTACAAAGTGATCAACAGGAAATGTGCATTTACAAATATGTACCCAAATTGAAAAAAAAATCGTTAAAAATCAGGAATCCACAGTAGTGCCACCCAGGGAACACCTTTGTTTGACCCTTTGACACAGAATATATCCACCAAGTTTCAGCTTAATCTGAGTGACGATTCTGGAGAAGTCGAAAATAGCGAAAACACAAACACACACAAACACCCCATAAAAATGGAAACAAATTGCAGCACCACCGGGTAAACAAATTTAAAAGTCCCTTGGAGTGTTCCGGTGTGATATCAAAGCAATTGGGTGAGCGGTTTCAGAGTAGAAGATTTTTTAAAGATTTTCCCAAAAGAACTAAAAATTTCATTAAAAAATTCAAAAATCACTGGAGCCTGACTATTTGAACGAACTTGTTAAGAGACCAACCAAATGTACATTGCTACCAAGTTTGAAGTCAATCTGGATGAATGTTTTGGAGAAGTCGAAAATGTAATTGTGAACGGACGGACGGATGGATGACAGACGACTCAGCCTCTGAAAAGCGCAGCCTGACTGGCAAGTCAGCTGAGCTAAAAAACCAAGAGGACTGTGACAGTTCTGTGCTCAGCTGATATTACATGCACTGACTGAAGTGGTTCCTCGAACTTCAGAATTTCATGGTCACCTTTGTTCAAGACAACAATCATTGTTTCGTTATCATGTACACAATCCGTTACCAATTTTTCCTAATTTTGATAATTTGTTAGACATCAGAGAATGGAAGCACCACCATGTAGTGGACAATTTTAGTGGAAATCAAGTACAACTACAAGTACATTTCCAAAAAGTTCGAAAAGTATCTTACTTACAGATTGGATCAAGAAGTCAAGCAAAGCAAAAACATATAAAATTCTTTTGTAAAAAAAGGCATTACAGCGTCACCTGTTGAACAAATTAAGGTTTTGGTTGCCGAGAAGTGTCCCTATGCAATTTCAAAGGAATAAGCCAAGTGGTTTTGGATATTTTAACATATTACCAAACAAGAGGGCTGTCCTGGACATTCAACCCATAATAAGTCCCATCGTGGTCTACGGGATAAGGATTTTGGAGAGGAAGTAAAGCTTGGAGAAAAGAAATGAATTGATAGGGCTAGATAGCGAGAGGGTAAATTAGAATGTCAGAGTGCAGGGAGGAAAGGGAATGGTGGTAGCCATTATAAGGGCTCCCATGGGGTCCCCCATGGTAAATGCCTGAGCCGTAGAGGCGGGGATAGGGCGCATGAGGGAAAGTTGATTTTTTGGGGGGTGGGGTGGGGTGGGGGAGCTACAAGCGATGAGTGTAGGGGGATATATCCAGGACCAGGGGCTCACCACAGCTGTGAAAGAGTGTGTGGTGGACCCTTTTCCTCGGCTCTGGTCTTGGACAACATGGCAGCACGAGCTCATTAGGATAACCATGGCTTCCCCAACCTCATCTACTTTTCTTTTCTTTCCTTTCCTTTTTTCCTAGGCCACCTGTGTTACACAGGACCGCGGTACAGAAACGGAGAGCCACAGCAATATTATTATAATTATGAACATATGAAGGTCTGGGGGTCCCCATAAATATTCCTATGCAATTATGAAGCAATTATACCTTGGCAGTTTCAGAGGTTTTTTAAGATTTGGTCCAAAAAATGAAAACATTCTCAAGGAATCTAAAATCACTTGAACACATTTATTAGAGAACCAGCCAAGGCACATTCCCACCAAGTTTGAAGTGAATCTGGCCAGTGCTTTCAGAGAGGTCGAAAATGTAAATTGTGAACGGATGATGGTTGATAGATCGACAGACTATAGTAAAAGGTCAGGTGAATGAGTCACCTGAGGTGAAGATTCACAAAAAATCTGAAGTTTACTGGAGCGTGACTATTTAAAAACTTAGCACAGACTCATCCAAGGTACATCAATCCTACTAAGTATGCAGTGAATCTGCATGGTCAATGGTTATGGGGGAAAAAAACAAAATGTGAATTTCAATTCCAACAAATTCACTAAAAAATCCAAAAATCATTGAATTGTAACCACTTGAACAGCTCAGAGGCCCACCCAAGGTACATCCCCACCAAGTTACAAGTGAATCTGACGGTTTTAGAGAAGTCGAAAATGTGAATTGTGGACAGACGGACGACCGTTGACGGACGATGGACCACATCATAACCTCAGCTGAGGTAAAAATGAATAAAACTAGAGTGAAGTGTTATCTACCGATGACACGATAATATACTCCCGCGCCCGAGATCACTTATATATCAGCCTACCTCAAGACATTTGGCATGGTTTAAAAATGGGGAGCACATATAAACCCTGAGTTCAGCTCTACATATGATCCTAATTTGTAAATTTATTTATTATTTTTTAAAATGCATTTAAAATCAGAAAATGATAGAGGCACCATAGCAATGTAATATGCACTAACACACATCTTTTCAGTAAAGTCTACCAAATTTCAAAGACTTTTGCTCGAAAACCTGGGACTAGTTGGGGATACAAGTTCAGCCCCCTCAATAAATATCAACATGTATGTTTACCTTTTATTTTTAAAAATCAGAAGGAAAAAAACCGGAAAATGACAGCAGTATCATGCCAATGTAATATGCACTAGCCTAGACCATGCCAATGAAGTGTGCCAAATTTGAAAGGGATCAAATGAAAAACGAGGGACTAGCTACGGATACAAGTTCAGCCCCATCCATATATATGAACATGTATATTTACCTAGGATCTGTAAAATTTAAATTTATTTATTATTTTTTTAAAATGCATTAAATAATAAGAAAATGATAGCAGCATCATGGCAATGTAATATGCACTAACACACATCATATCAGTGAAGCCTACCAACTTTCGAAGACTTCTGATGGAAAACCTGAGACTAGTTGAGGATACAAGTTCAGCCCCCTCCATAAATATGAACATGTATGTCTACCTATCATTTAAAAAAATCTGAAAAAATCTGAAAAAGACAGCAGTATCATGCCAATATAATATGCACTAGCCTAGACCATGCCAATCAAGTGTGCCAAATTTGAAAGGGATCCAATGAAAAACGAGGGACCAGTTGCTGATACAAGTTCAGCCCTAGCCATAAATATGAACATGTATATTTACCTCGGATCTGTAAAATTTAAATGAATCATTAAAAATCAGAAAATGAAAGCAGTGACACAGCAATGTAATATGCACTGGCCCACATCATCCTGGTTACGTGTGCTAAGTTTGAAAGGGATCCAATGAAAATCTTGGGACTAGTTGTGGATGCAAGTTCAGTGTTATGGATGGAAGGATGAGGATTCCAATATACTCCCTGCGGAAGTATAAAAATTCCCTTAAACTCTACAAATAATTGGAGCACGACCATTTGGACCAAATTTGGTAGACACTAATCTAAGGCACATCCCCACTAAGTTTGAAATGAATCTGATTGATGGTTTTGGAGATGTCGAAAATGTGAATTATGATGACCGATGGACCGACGACGGAATGACTACCTATGCTATAAGCTCAGCTCACTGACTAAAGTCTGCTTAGCTAAAAAAAATGTCCATTTACTGCTGATACGGAAGCAACAGTTTTGATGCATCAATTTAAAGGGTTTTTTTGCCCCCTGAAATTCAGATTTCCGATCCAAATTATTGGTTTTACTTCATGCAGAACAAAATACACATTTTTACAAGAACTCAATCTTTGAGCTAATACTTGCGACAAAGTTTACAGCATCATCACAAATACTGCATGAGGTTGGCATGACATGAAACCAAACACAAGGAACACCATTCGGCGGCGTATGGCACTTTTGGGCGGCTGTGGGCGGTGCCTGGCTGCCGTCGGTGGCAATCGCCGCCCAAATTTTAGGCCTTGGCAGGAATGGGCCAACTTTCTTCACTGTCGCCCGTCGCCGCTGAGAAACTCAAGGAGTCCAGGGAGCATTTATAAATTTGTTTCAGACATATGCTAGGTGAATAAATGCAAGAACATGATGGCAGAATGAGAATGAAAAATGTTAATATCTATATTTGATGTAGATTTATGCGTTTGTGTGTGTGTGTGTGTGTGTATGTACGTACGTACGTACGCATGTATGTGTGTGTATATATATATATATATATATATATATATATATATATATATATATATATATATATATCGGTATAAGAATGAATATTTTCGGTATTTCACAAATTATCAATCCAAACATCATTCTCAGGAAAAAAAAATCTTAATCTGTTGTCAAGTGGTCAGGTGCAAATAAATGTTTACAGGGCATTTCGATCGTCATCAAATGATTCAATATTTCCTTGTGAATAATCCACTTCAATCAATCTGGACGCATTTGTTCCTGGCTCTACACGTGTTTTTACCCACTTTTTAGTATCATACTTTATTCATCAAGCTCATACATTTTTGGCTTTTCAATATTCTATGACATCCTCCTGAACTGTAAGAAATCCAGCTCTCAAATGTTCTGGGCTAGTAATGCCTTCTTTGTAAATATGAAGGTTGGGGGCCCATAAGTAGCCCTCATCCTTTGCAGTGATAAATGGATGGGAAACACGAGATATGAGCACAAATCTCTCCACCTTGAACGGACCATTTAAGAGTTAGATATAATGATGATTTTACTAAAATGTTATTACGTGAAGAAAAGAAAGAAATGCTTTAAAGTTTAGTGCTTGAGCAAAAAGCACTGATAGGCAGTGAACTTGGTGTGATCTCATGATGAGACCAGCAAGCTGGCGTTGTGTGTTCAACACATTACCCCAGTGCATACAGTTGACACCTCTGGATTACCCGTCTGCTGGGGAGCAGTAGCTGTGTTTTGGGTGTCTTGGGTGTGTGGATCCGTGTTGTGACATACTGATGTAATAGCTACTGCAACTCTGATAATAGCTCTATAAAAAAGCATCAATTTTGTTCATTTTCAGCTCATGATTAGTCTAATGATCTTTCCTCATAATTATGGTTTGTTTAACAGTGGGTAAGGAGTACAGCATTTTATTCTGTCTCAAAAACTGGCCCTGGTGTGGGGATTCTTTGGAACACATATGCATGTAAATCATGCAGGTAACCCTTTAACATATTTGTGGACTTACCCTGTGATGCAGAAAGCCAGGACAAGATCAACAATGTTAATAATTAATATTATGTGTGTAAATGAATTTATGCCTTGCTTAATTATATTATGTGTGTGTGCCTGTGAGGGTAAATGTCCATGTACATGTCGTTTTGTATATGTATGAGCACACGAGTACATAAACACCAATGTCTATGGCCACATAGATATTATACATATATCATTAACTTTTATTTTCCTCCCCTTTTGCTAACCAGTTCTTGCATTTGTTACAAATAGATGCTCCCTGGGACTGCTTTTGAGCTTCTCAGCGGTAGTGAGGGGCCATAGGCGGAGGTGGGCGGTGCTTGGCATCAAGGAAGAAGATCACTGACCAGCCTGTAATATTTGGCAGCGTTCTACAACGGTGGGTGGCAATCGCCGCCGCCCACCACCCATTGCCGCCAACCGCTGATCGGTGCCATCCACCGTCCACTGCCTCCAAAATGTGTCATACGCTGCCGACTGGTCTTCTTTGTGAAAGGACAGGTAACTTTATCTCATTTTGGCAACTAGCAAGTGACGTCATTGGTTAAAACGTGCTGCACGTGCAGCGTGTACCAGTCATTATCCCCGGCTTGATTCCGGATCTCAAAAAAACTGCACTCTGGAATATTTACATTCGGAGTTTTTATTAGCATTGAAAGAATAGGGACAAATTTTGTTTTCATCAGTAGATGGTCACATCATGCACAGAACGGCACATGCCAGTGCCTACTTTGCTACGGTACAAGCGGTTTGCCACACCCATAGCTCCTCCCACTAATAAACAAAAGGTCCTTCGCAGTGGCTATCAAAACTTTTACGCACAAATGTGCATGACAAATTTAATTCTAGTATTAATGTTAATATGAATATAAATATAAACTAGAAAAGAAGATTTGATTCAAAGCAAATCTGTCTTTGTGCCTTCAAAAGTGGTAAATATTAAATGCTACAATTTTTACTCTCTGGTACTTTACAGTACATTAAGCTTACGGCTGGATGCAAATTTCAAAGTCCAAATAACTTTGACCTTTGACCTTTACAGGTCACATGTAAATTGCGCAGTTTTACAATACCCACTATTCAAGCTTAACATGAACCAAATCGGATGAAAATTGACCAAGTTATGGCAACATGAAACTTTCAAAGGTACAAATGACCTTGAGCTTTGAACTTTAGAGGTCACATGTAAAATGTGCAGGGTTACAATAGCTACAATTTGAGCCCAGCATGATCAAAATTGGATAAAAATTGACCAAGTCATTGCTAGAAGAAAGCCACCATCGAAAGTGACATTTGACCTTGAGATGACCTCTACCTGAAGTGAACCTTGACCTCAAAAATGACATTTTGGCTTAAAATTGACCTTTGACCTTGACATTTAGATGACCTTTACCTTGCTATGATTGAACCTTAATACACTCGGAACTACATCTATAATAGTATATAAGATACTGAAGATTTGAAACTTTAATTAGCCCTCATTTGCATAATTTTTAGAAGCATGACCTCTCATTATAAAAAAGGCCTGACTTCATCCACAGAAGTACAATTGTGCCACGTTTGGAGTTTCTACCTATAATACTTTTCAAATGAAATGTCAGACAAATTTGCCTGTAAAGAAAGAAGGAAGGGAGGGAGGGAGGGAGGGAGGGAGGGAGGGAAGAAAGAAAGAAAGAAAGAAAGAAAGAAAGAAAGAAAGAAAGAAAGAAAGAAAGAAAGAAAGAAAGAAAGAATAGTGTGTTGACACACACACTTCAATAAAGAATTCCTAGAAAAATAATATGTCTGTGTTGGCACACAGACATAAAAATGAAGTCTGTCTCTGTTGTTGTCATTGCCATGCAACAGCGCCGTTGTTGGTAGGCATTTTTATCGCGACGTCATGAAAAATGCCTACCAACAACCGCGCTGTTACATGCCAATATTTACATTCAATCTAACTTTTAAAATTGCAAGTATAGGAGAGAGGCTGGTGTGTTATGAGACCATAACACAATAGCCTTGTGTGTTATGGAACCAGAACACAAGTTTCCCGCCCACATTCCAATAAGCCACGCCTACCTGGGTTTCTGGACCTTAACACTTGAACATGCTGGGCAAATCAGTTTTTGATCATTTCTCTTAATTCTATGTATTAAGTTTCTAAATTTCGTGTAATTGAGCAGAAAAATTAAGGTGGAAATGTAAATATATAAGCAATGAGGGTCGCTTTTGTGTGTGTTATGGCATAATGACGCGGGTGATTGAAGCTGGCATCAGGCGAGGCGCACTGGTGTGCGCCACGTCCACGATGTCAGCTTCAATCATGCTCGTCATTATGCCATAACACACACAAAATCAACCCTCATTTCTTAAATGACAACAACAGAGACAGACTTCATTTTTATAATGGTGACGCCCCACTCTACGCTTTGTGGATGACAGCGACCATGGCAGCTGGAAGCCGCTGGTTTCCCTCATTATCAAGGGAGGAAATGATTTTGTCGGTTCCTTAATGGTGTGGGGGGGGGGGTCGTCTTAGTAATATGAGATAAATTCTTAACTCTGTGATGAACCCCAGTTTACAGAAATATACACTGGTGGATGACATGTCTTTGGCAGATACAGATGTCATCCACCCATGTATATTTCTGTACCCTAGGCTCCTTCACAGAGTAACTAATAGTGTTGTGGTCCAGCCCGGTATCGAACCCGGGATCTCTCGCACCCCAAGCCAGCGTTTTGCCATGGCATTACGCTAAAAGTCCGGATGTTGAGTGCGAGGGCTCAACACTGCCTGGCCCTCACTACACTCCTTCCCCTTTTCTCCCAAAGACCAAGGAATGCCCAGTGATAGCACCGAACTGACCCCACAGGCTGAGTCCCAGCCACGACGATCACAACCCCACCAGCCGTTGTCCCTCGGACTCCCAGCTGGCCGAGCCCACGACGAACGACCCTCAGCCACCGCGGCCTGTTAGCGTGCGTTCCTGTTCACCCTGACACCAATGTTGTGGTCCAGCCGGGTATCGAACCGGGACCTCTCGTACGGCCAGCCAGCGTTTTGCCATTACGGTAAAAGTCCAGACGTTGAGCGCCAGGGCTCAACACTGCCTGGCCCTCACTACACTAGTACCTCATGTTTGTCTGTATAAGTTGAAAACTTTGTCAAATTATAAGTATACTTGAAAGGATATTTTAAATGCTAAATGAACTGAGATGATTGCAACAAATAACGGACAACTACTCAACATATGAAAGACTCGAAATGTGAAATTGGATATTGCAATCTGTCCGATTTCTGATTATGTATCTAAGAAAAAAAACCCACGAATTTCCCATTTCAGATGATGAAATGAATCATCCATAGTTGTAATAATAACAAAAGAAAGTTACAATCAGTATTCATTTATTTAGTTTCATCAAATATACTGTAAAACTAATGGCCCACTAATGGCCACTTTACAATGAAAATATCATCAAATGTACCATAAAGAAGCAGCCTTTTTTTACTTATCAAAGATGTACCCATACAAATGTTATATTCCTTTTCCAATTTAATAGAACAATTAACACATAGTTTTTCTACATATCATGGTATGAATTAGCTAATCAAGTTCATTAGTAGTATTTTGTGTATGGTTCAAGTTTATCAGACATGAAATAAAAGTGAATGTATGATAAAAACAAAAACAAAACTCCAGCAACATGTCCAGCATGAATGCTTTTCTGTGAAACTAAAAAATGGTACAAAATATGTGACACAACGCCGCATTACATGTGCATGCATTGGTGTTTCTCCTAACTTCTTTACCACAGGAAAGTATCTTCAAGTTCATGCAAAAATCATGCTTTGTACTCTGAATCAACCACAAATGTGAATGGTTGATACGTATTAACATCCTGCTTCAAGAAGTCATCACAATATCAAATTCTGGTTGTCTATGAATAGTCATGTAAGCATTTGGTTACACCCACTAAACATGTTACATATGAGCGAGAAAGACAGGTACCAATATCAAAAAAAGAAAAAACAAAAAACAAGAGGCCCATGGGCCTAATGCTCTGCTGACAAATAAACTGATGACCATCACCAAAAAATCATTGCCTGAAATCATTCCTTTCATTACCTAGATAAATTAGTGAAGGCCATCCATATTATTCAGTATCAAAGGTCCACATGTTACACATTTGCAGTATATTTGGCATTATTCACCTTATGCTTTGGCAACACACTGAATTTGGTGTCCTTTTCTCGAGTGCGTAATGAAATGGAAAAGAGGGCAAGGCCACACTGCACATTAAAAAAAAGTTTACCATTAGTTTAATGAATATTTGGTGTAAATTTGGCAGTTCCATCTCTATTTATCAGCACAATGATAAATTTAATGTGTTTTTGATACCTACGATAAAAGTTCCAAATAATACCACCAGTGGCCCAACCATGAATCCACAGGACATTAGAATCTTGTTGGTATACTGTCCTGTAATGGTACATAGATATATGTCTGCAATTTCTGATAAAATGACCATCACAAAAAAAAAATTCTTTATTGAAATGAACTCCAGCCATGACCTTGAGAAAGTAGGTCAAGGTCATCCATATGATGCAATATCAAACTTCCATATATGCACATTTGAAGTTTATTTGGATTCATTATCCTTTCTCAACAAAGTGAATTTAGTGTCCTTTAAGTAAGTGCTTAAGGACTTTGAAAAATAGTCGTTGTCATCCCAAAATTTTTACATAATTTGACCATTGACTGGAGACATATTTGGTGTAAATGTTGCAGTGCTGTCCCAATTTATTAGCACAATATTGAATTAAACTCATTCCATACTATGGTCACAGGTCTTGGTCAGTGGTTCTGGCACTGCCTGGCAAGTCATGCTGCAGCTGCACTTGCGGCAGCTGCAGCATGACTTGCCAGGCAGAGCCAGAACCACTGACTTAAGATACGGATGCTGGTACTTGAATGAAAGCTCTTTTCATGAAGAATTTAAATCTGCAATTCTGGTCTTAAATCTAGGTAAATATACGGAAAAATCAGGGACTGGAATGAGTTAATGTGTTTTTGATACACATGGTACTTCCAATAATTACTACAAGTGGCACACCAATGACTCCACATCACAGACTTTTGTCTGTATAATATTTTTGTAACAGTACATGGATGTTTTTCCACAAATTCAGATGTAATCACAATCACAAGCAAAAATGACGGACAAATGTAACAACAGATGGACGAACATGACTTATCACGAAAGCTTGACAACCTATGGTCAGCAGAGCTAAAATAAAAAGCTTCAGTACAATTTTGGTCTTTGGTCGAGTGTTTGAAACTACCCAATTATCTCTATTATAACAGTTGTTGAATATCTGCCACTAGAACAAGAATTGTAACTACAAGCCAAAAATGTACCTATTTATCTGATGCCAATTTTACGCCACAGTGGCCTTAATGTGAATACCAGGATCTGATTTGTAATGTACTGTTGCTGGTTGCTTGACTTTTCTGAATAATATTACTAATATAATATTAATAAAGTTTTGTTGTGACCTTTAATTTTGGAAGGGTCCCATGGTAAAGTAATCTGCCTGTGTTTGCACTCAAGACATGGTGACATTCTGAATGACCCCCCTTAAGGTGAGCAAAACAAAACCCTTTTCATCAATGTAACTTGCAACATAACATTCCCTTATCGATTGCTCCAGCACCATCCATTGAATGTCTGTGAAGAAATGCGCCTTTACATTTGTGTATTTTGATGAAAGATTTTTTTTTTCTTTTTTAATTTTGCTACACAATAGTTTTTGCAAATGTTGAAGTTGTTTACACATGTATGGATACCTGGGTAGTACAAAACAGTGTACAATCATTTTCCCTTTTTTCAATTCTTGTGCAGTAGTACCTGCTGTATGTGGGTAACCCTTCTGCCTTGGAAAATTTGCCACTGTCACCAGGTTATGTTTTACTTGAGGTTTATTTACAAAGAAATCCACCTAAGAATGTGGCCATCAGGAAAACACATTCAGCCTTTAATAGCAATGGCCATATGCAGCAATATATATATATATATACAGTGGTACCTCTCTTGACAGACCCCTCTAATGAGAGACCGCATATCTTTTTAAGACCGCTCTCTCAGAACATGGTGCCATCTTTTCCATGTTGTTGTACCTCTAATGATAGACCACCTGTTTTGAGAGACCACATTTTGACCTGCCGTAGGGGCGGTCTCTCAAAAGAGGTACCACTGTATCCGTAATATTGACTACCAGTGATGACTGATGATGTAATCTGATCAATGAAATTAACTGGCCATGAAAATGAATTGTTATTGCATATGATTTGGTGTCCTGCATTTTAATCTGCAGACCAATATGCAAATACACATCTTTATTGTTCTGTACATGTACATTGTATGCCAATTAAATTACAAAAACTTGTATTAATAATTAACATGTCTTGGTTAATTTATTTGAAAAAATCTCCCTCAAAATTAAAACCTCTTTGCATGGCCCTAGATTTCTGGCACATCTTTGGATAGCACTCCATTCCTGGAATTCACAGGCAAAGTCTGCTTTGCCAGAACCGTTTTGTTTTCTGCCTTTCCTCCCCACCTTTCCTCCGCAAGGGAAACAGGGAGGGGACTAATTTGATGGCAGGCATAGATGTCACATTGTAAATCAGGATATTACAGTGATACATGTATACCATTTACAACTTGGTTAGAATTGTAGGCTCCTGCCCCACTATACTTCTGCCAGCAAATGCTCAGCATGATCTGGTGTCATTTAATATGTTGGAGGCACAGCCTAAGATGTGAGCATCAGCATTACAAAGTATCAATAATGACATTGGTGGATCAGGCAGTAGCACCTGGTCACTAGGTCCCTCTAGCAGCCATTTACTAAACCAGTCTAGAGCCAAAGTACCTTGAGCAGCTGAATGAACCCATCGCCGTATAGCTTTTCTTCTTGTTAGACACTGATCCACAAATTTAAGTACTGTGCCCAAGATCTCTATATCCCCATTAAAAAAGTGTCGTAACCTGCAGTGGGTACGGAGAGTGATTGTTGGAATCTCGCGTCACAACAACAAATCTGAGCGTTCATTGGCAACATGGTGCTTGGGGGTCTCTGAGGGACATAGGGCGAGTTGCGATCTAGCAGGCTTCCAGAAGCGACCTGGTCCCTGGTTACTGCAGACATTGAGCCAACATGCAACATGCACAACAAATGTTACACACTTTGCGATGTTTATTCAGGTTACCCGCACAGCTGTGAAAATTTTTCTATTCAACAGAAACCCATTTCCAGCCCCAGAAGCGTGTTTGCCAGGCCCAGGTTCCATCGAGGTGTCAACACTGCGAGTTGGGGACTCGTTATCATTTATTACACTTTATCAACATTTTCTGAACAGACATGAATTATTGACTTTATTTCCATAAGAGCCAGTAAGTTTGAAACTTTTGGTGTAAATACAACTGTGGAAATTACCTGGGATGCATTAAAAGGCATATCTGCATCCATATGCACATGTGCAGTAGAGGTGATGCAGATAATCAAGTCCATTGACTAGATACTGAGCAGTCTTCTGATCGGATAATTTACCATTCTGTTATGTCCTGTATTCACATATGTTTGTGGCAAGAGCTCGCTGACCCAAGCTATAATCCAGTTTTAGCAGATACAACTGTAGTATGATTCTGCTTTACCTATGATATAAGATGGAGTTGAAGATTAACTCTAGCAAAATTATATCACAGATTTACAGCCATTCATATGTAACATGTTTGATTGCGAATTGAGCATCCTGCTTTGGGAAAGCTTTGTTGTACAGAATGCCATCATGGTTTTATGCATGTTACATGAGAGGCAACAGGTCCTCATGTATAAGCCTGGGTCAGCCCCAACCAAGACATTAATATATAAAATATATATATAAAGACAATCTTGCGTGCATTCCTGTGGGTGTGAAACAATGGAAAAAAAAAAAAAAAAAACAGACGAAACAGCCAGCAGTATACAGTGAAACATTGATACCATCTGTTCTCTGTAAAATGTGTCAGATATGTGATTATGCCAGGTAAATGAGTCAAATAACAAAGGATTTTGACTTTTAGCCTCCCCCCCCCCCTTTAATTGTGTCATTTAGTGAGCAAGATGTATATCTGAGTGTTGTTACCATGTTTTACTGTAGGTATGTCACTCCCAAGCATGCCCAAAACAGCTTGACTAGACTATGGTACTCATGAGGTTGGTCACATAATGTGCAGAAGTCTGTTGAATAGTTCATGTCTACACTTGTGGCTCAAACTGAAGCAAACATATATTTTGATTACAAAATATGCAACAGTGTTGATGCACTTTTTTCAAGTGTTGCTATTTATGAAATACTGTAATTTCTGGTGATTCTGGCCCATAAAGCAGGTCATCATTCTGTACAAATTAACCAGAAGCATCAGTTAGCCTTGCACTTAATCCATGTTTAGAACATTCCTTGTATATTTGAGTGGAAAATATTTGAATTGCACATTCAAATTCCCACAGAAAGAGTCTGAACATACACAGTCTAAAGTCACCATGGTTTTTCCATTCCCTGGAAATTTATGCTTTGGTTGTCATTTAACAAATTAGAATGGAATGAAAACTGGCCACATTGCCAGGGTACTCTTAGGCAGCCACAGTTCCCGCATAAAAATGTGACAACACTGATTTACTCTTGGAACTTCCTGTTGTGTAACTTTAAGCCACTTTTGTTGGTTTAAGCAGTATGCATATGTTGCATCAGTTCTTCCACTTAACAGTCTGCAAAAAATAAAGTACAAGTTTCATAATCTTCTTGAGGCAAAAAGCAAGAGATATCCTAGTGGATGATCAAACTACATTATGATAAATGTTATACAAATGCACCTTGAAATGCACGATCTGCAGCAACACACATCTATAGATAAAATTATACACTTCTATCTTGTCTGTATGGGTGGCTCTTTTGCTACATCATCATCATCACCACCACCACCACCACCACCACCACCACCACCACCACCACCACCACCACCACCACCACCATCATCATCATCATCATCATCATCATCATCATCATCATCATCATCATCATCATCATCATCATCATCATCATCATCATCATCATCATCATCATCATCATCATCATCACCACCTATTTATTCCTTTACTTATTTCATTATATTTTTCAATGAAAGCACCTCTACATTATCACTATCATATTTCATTTTGCATAAAGCACCCTACAAAGGCATAATCATTCACCTTAAATTCACATTTCTGAACATAGCACTAATTACAACATAAAAATTATGACTATTATTGGGCAAAACTAAACATTATGTTTGACATCAGTTTCTATTACCCATATTCTAATAGCTTGACACATTACACAAAAAATGAAGAACCACAGCAGTACATCACCTCAGACATCAGCATTTCAAGATTGTCTGGCAAGTGCAGGGATGTTTATATTTTTGTTCATTTCTGTAAACATCATTTCTGAATAAACTGATCACTCTCATTTTGGCTTTGGGGTATGGTAGAGTTCTATACATTGTTACTGTAACTACTTACACTTGTAGCCAGTGCATTTTTGGCCAAGTACCACTCCTGTGAGTTCTGTCTCAAGCTTCGGAAATACTTCTCTAGCTGTTGTCTGTCCTTCATATGTACAAGAGTCTGGATGAAGAAATGGTATACAATTTGCATATTATACTTCAGTAATTAAGAGCAATTATAATGAGGTGCGAGTTTGTTCCAAAAACAGCCAAATTCACTTTCTGCATCTCTTGTATGAGCTACAAGTCTATGATCTATCAAAACATTATGAAAGTTAAATGTGAAACAGAATGATCCATAGCACAAGGCACAAGGAATACACAGATAATCATGAAAGATAGACAGCTAATCGCTAAAAAAAATGGCTCAGCACCTTACAGACACAAGTGTGTCAGTCCAATTTTACAGACATAAACTAATCTTGGGCTAATCATGAAAGGGTGGGTAAGTCCTCTCTCCCAGAAAAACATGGACATCATAGATTCTTGTGCCAGGTTGCCAAATTGCATGACATCCTTGACATCCAATCTTTTCCCCAGTAGCTTTACATGAGATAAGATAGCTAGACCATTCATGCCCCTCCTGAAATGCCACGTGGTCCTATCTTTCCATGACAAAAGTAAAGAAATTTCTGCTCGAAATTGTCAAACATCAGTTATCAAAAATCATCTCCACAGAATATATTTGTACATACGGGTGTTAAAACCAAACATTTGATAAAGAAAGTGGTACCAGAAAATAAAATTGTAGATTTCAAAGCACCAAAATGCTTCATGTGCCTTTAAATGGGTGAGCATGACTGACAAATCTATTCATTTCATTTTTACGTCACCAGGGTCCCTTCAAATGAAAACAGAAACAGAAAACAAAAACAAAAATAAAATATTGAAAAAGAACAAACAAAAAAAAAAACAATTCAAAGTTTTCCTGCATGACTGGAAACACATTAAAAAAGTGAAAGTAAGCATCAAATGGACAGTCAGTTTACCTCTATTGCAGTGTCATGACATTTGAACTTGCTGGCTGTATCTAACCTCACATCTGAGTGTTCGATTAGCTTACAATATTTGTTCAACACCTGAAAATGATAAAATCAATAAGTGCAAGACATCAGTTTTGAACATTTAACCCCAAAGTTTAATCTATAAACATTGGGGAAAACATAAAGCAGATTGTAGATGATCAATACTGGATTAAAATAACATCAAGAAGTACACAACTTTGCAATTTTTGAAGACTACAGCATATCCTCACCTTTTACATATCTTTACCATGGTTACCTCCTCTTTAACATCTTACTGCCCGAAAGTAAGCATTTGTGGCCTGGTAAACTGATTGCAATATCATGCACATGCACATTGTGCAACTTTATGACTTTTCTTTCCAATAATGTGCAAAATGTCTGTCAGTTTTCATCTCATCAAGTTACTGCTATGGGTCAGACAGATTCCACTGAAACCTTCTTCAAGATGTCATTCACGGTCTCCATTTCCGCTGTTAGCGTGCACAGATTGTGGCAAAAGTTTTAAATTGTTCCCAAAAGTATGCATATTTTGGTCAAGAACATCAGCTTTGTCAGTATACTTACATCCATTGGTGCATTTTGTTTAAACAATACCATAACCACTTTGTCAAATCCTATTGGAGCTCTCATTTTCGTCCCGCCAAACCAGCCCTAAACAACAGATGTAAAAATAGAAACATTTTAGTGGGACTCCCTAGTTAACGTAGGACTGTATGAATGGCAGAACAGACAAAAAACAAGAGGGCTGTGTGAACAGCCCATGCTCAGCTGATCTTGACATTCATCACACTTGCAGATCTATGAACTTGGGAAATGATCAAGGTCACCCATGTTCTGAGTAAGTCTGCCCATTATAAAAGAACACTAACATGTGCAACATCAAGGTTCAAGTAGTTCTCAAGTTATAATGAAGAGTAAAATTCATGTATGTTGCACTGTGACCCCAGAAATGAGGTCAAAGTCATTCATGTACTGTCTGAGCATGACCTTCATACAAAAACATTAACATGTGCAACATCAGAGTACTAACTCAAAACAGATCTCAAGTTATCAAGTAAACAGTAAATTTTGTGTCAGTTGTCCTGTGAATTAGCACTAGAATACCCATTGACTTCCATAATAATCAATAGGAAAGCTGCATTGATCGATAAGTACCCGAGTTGAAAATACTTAAAAATCAGGAATCTAAAGCAGTGCCACCTAGTAAACAACTTTGTTTGACCCTTCCACAAGAACATGTCCATCACAGTTCACTTTACTCTGAGTGACAGTTCTGAGAACAAGTGAAAAATAACAAAACCATATAAAAAATTCATAAAAAAAAATTAGAAAAAATTGCAGTGCCACCTGGTGAACAAATTGGGAACTATGTGTCCCTGGGAGTGTCTATGAACGATATCAAAACAACTGGGTGAGCAGTTTCACAGGTGAAGAGTTTTGAAGGTTTGCCCCCAAAAAACGAAAAAAAATCATAAAAATTCCAAAAATCAATAGAGCGTGACCATTTGAACAAACTTGGTAGAGATTCACCCAAGGCACATCCCCACTTAGTTTGAAGTAAATCTGGCCAAAATTATTTAAGTTATAACCATTACAAGAAATTCCCATGTTAAAACTTTTGTAAAGATTTTTGAAAAAAAAATCATAAAAAAACCAAAATTCATTGGAACAGGACCATTGGAACAAACTTGGTAGACACCCACCCAAGGTACATCCCCACCAAGTTTGAAGTTAATCTGCATGACGTTTTTGGAGAAGAAGTCACAAATGTGAATTAGCATTAGAATACTCATTGACTTCCATAATAATCAATAGGAAAGCTGCATTAACCGATAAGTACCCGAATGGAAAAAATCGTTAAAAATCAGGAATCTGCAGCATTCCCACATAGTGAACAACTTTGTTTGACCCTTCTACGAGGAACATATCCACCACGTTTCAGCTTAATCTGAGTAACGGTTCTGGAGAAGAAGTCGAAAATAGCTAGAACACACAAAAATTCATAAAAAATTAGTAAAAAGTTACAGCGCCACCTGGTCACCAAATTAAGAACACAGAGTCCCTAGGTGTCTTCTCCTGTGATATCAGAGTGATTGAGTAAGCGGTTTTGGAGAAAAAGATTTTTTAAGATTTGTCCAAAAAAAGAACAAAAAAATTCATAAAAAATCCAAAAATCACTGGAGCATGACCATGTGAACAAACCTGGTAGACACCCACCCAAGGTACATCCCCACCAAGTTTGAAGTTAATCTGGATGACGGTTTTGGAGAAGAAGTTGAAAATGTGAATTAGCATTAGAATGCTCATTGACTTCCATAGTAATGAATAGGAAAGCTGCATTGACCGATAAGTACCCGAATGGAAAAAATCGTTAAAAATCAGGAATCTGCAGCATTCTCACATAGTGAACAACTTTGTTTGACCCTTCTACAAGGAACATATCCACCATGTTTCAGCTTAATCTGAGTGACGGTTCTGGAGAAGAAGTCGAAAATAGCTATACCACACAAAAATTCATAAAAAAATAGAAAAAAATTGCAGTGCCACCTGGTGAACAAATTAAGAACTAGGTGTCCCAGGGAGTGTTTCTGTGTGATATCAAAGTAATTGGGTGAGCGGTTTCAGAGAAGAAGATTTTTTAAGATTTGCCCAAAAAAGAACAAAAAAATTCATTAAAAATCCAAAAATCAATGGACCGTGACCATTTGCACAAACTTGGTAGAGACCCACCCAAGGCACATCCCCACCAAGTTTGAAGTGGATCTGACTGACGGTTTCGGAGAAGAAGTCGAAAATGTAAATTGTTGACGGACGACGGACGGACGGACGGACGACGGACGGACGACGGACGGAGGACCATAAGATAAGCTCAGCTGACTGACAAGTCAGCTGAGCTAAAAACCAGTCCCCCGATAAACACACAGCGCATGCACGCTCTTCAATGACAAGATTCAGTAGGTCCACAAGGGTGTAAAATTCATTGGTGTTTTTTGGAATACAAATGAGCTTTATTTTTAAAAAGCAATAGGGATGCTGTATCTTTGTTTATTTTGCTATCCCTTTACATTATGAGACAGCAGTGCAGGAATATAGAAACACTTTATTTACACTAATCTAGTCTAATGAGACAGCAATTCAAGACCAGATAAATGCGTTCTTTATTTAAAGTAATTCTGTCTACTCTATGCACTTCAAACAATAGGAAAAAGTCATGAGTATTAAATAGGTGTTGCTACTTTTTCCCAAATCCTATATTTACTTTACTGACCAATGAGAGGAACTAACAGAGCAAAGATTTCAAAGGATGCCAACAAGAGTTTCTTGAGTTACAACTGCTGCCATCTGTAGTCTGATATTCCAAACAATTCTCTGTGTTTCGTTCATGGATGAAAAGCGATAAAACAGTGTTGCCAACCTGCCAAACTTAAAATCCGGGAGATAAAAAGTAAAATTGCGGGAGGTTGATAAATTAATATGAAATATAGAACGGAAATATTGATGAAATTCCGGGAGGTGACTCAAAATTGTCAAAAATCCACACTTTTCAAGTATTTTCAGCATAAAATTCCGGGAGTCTCCCGAGGAATCCGGGAGGGTTGGCAACACTGTAAAAATGTCACCACAGTGAAGAAAAAGTGGAATTTTGCCCAGCCTTACCTTTGTTTGAAATAGTTCCTCTATGGCTTTCCAATCTTCTAATCTTGCCCGAGCATTGAGAGCTATCCACATGAACTGTTTGTCTGTTAACTGGCGGATGAGATACAATAAACAAGTCCACAAGCGCATGGCAAACTTTCTGATAAATGCATATAAACTGGTGCAAATGTTAGCATGCATATTGACTGATACACCTCCTTTGGGTCTTACTCAGGTCATGACAACAGAAATACATTCACTTCATCTTTGCTTTCCACGGTAGTCTCTGAGCAAAATTTGAACACTATCTATACCAGCACGTTGAAACATTTTGATTACAATACACAACATATGGACATCCCATGGACACGTGCGTGGACATAAAAAGCAAAATAGTTCCCTGTTTGAGGTACCCAATAAGGAGGGTGGGAAAGGGGATTCCCGTGGTGGCGTACTGGGGCTTTTTATTTACCGTATTGGCGTACTGGAAGCCATCTTATTTTACGTACTTCGTACTATCCAAAATTTTGAATCTTTATTTTCCGTACTACGTACTCTAGAAAAATAATTACCTGTACCAGCGTACTGACCCCCCCCCCTTTCCCCCCTTTCAATAAAGATATAAGAAATAAGAGACAGATCATTAAGTTTGGTTTAAATTAATGGGACACGCCTGCTGCCCAGTGATCTTTAAAATGAATATTCGTTAGTACAGTGATCCCACTTTTCAGACACTTAGCAGGACATATCTGTCAGGAAATCAATTTGGACAGTCCACAAGCCTATCCTACTGATGTTACTTTACTTGTAACAAGAAACCACCTGTCTTAAAAGATCATTGTTCTGTGGCAGTTGAGATGGTCTCCTAAACTGGGAATTAATGTATAGTTTTGCCTGTGATATACACTTGATAGCATAGCAGAGTTTTGTTGTGTTTAAAATTAATAAGCCATATCAAAATATCTGAATTAAAGAAAAAGTGTGAGCCAGTGGAACCTTTGTTTACAATGTTGCAGACATAGTATTCCATTTGCCTTCAATATGTCAGGGTGACCCAGCATTTATGTCAGACCATCTTGTGTGTATCTTAGGATTTCCACATCCATGACAGTGTTCCAGATACTTAGGTGTATATTAGTAGATACAACCTCTCAGCAAAATGGCTGCAGGACTTTTTTTTTTTTTAATTACAATTTCCAGTCTTTATGGTGGATGCATAATGTTAAAATAACTGGTTTCTCATAAAGTGTAAACAAACAGTATCTTTTGTTTTGGCTATCTTTTTCCAGCAATAAGAGAGTTATGCTGGCCTGTCACTGCTTCACAGAAGCGAGAGAAATTATAGATACAGCATCTTTACATTGATAACTGAAAGCATATAAAGCAGGCCAAAATTGAGTACAAAGTTATATATTATATACATGTTCACATATACTTTTTCAATTCACACAAGTTTTGCTATTTGTTATTTATTGTCTCAGCCCCTTGAAAATTAAATCCTTGCAATCTTTATATTTTTTTCACAGGACAAGCAAGTTGATTTACCTTGTGTTCCTTCTTAATACCATGCGGACTTGATAACAAATTCTGTAAGAGAAGAGCACAATAATAATATGACAAAAATGTAGAAAACAAGATGCAGCAGAGAAACTGGCAAACCTCTGAAAATTTCAGGTACACACATTGTTCACTGAAATTCAATTCAGCCACTAGGTGTCAGCACTAGCTGGTCAAGGCACCAACTTGCCCACAAGCTGTCCCCTTTCCCCCCATGAACTTGAACACTGCACACCCAGGATTGAACTGACATGATTGGCCTGGGTACGCACACAAGAAGTAGCAACAGCAGATATACAAGATTGGCAACAGTTTGACAGTCACATTAGCCAATGTTTTTGTACTTTGGAGAATTCAGGTCATCCATCCTTTCCACAAGAAAGTTTACTGAGATTTATGTCGCAGACAGAGAGACATGTCCATGCAACTGAATGTGTTTAATGCACTTTCATCAAGCATCTTTAGCAAACAAAATTAAGAGGACCTTAAAATGGATGCTAACATAGAATCAATATACCACACAACCAAATATTTTCATGTGTATCAGCTTACTAGTATTATATAGTACAGGGCCACTTCCACTTAGTTTCTCTCACGTGTATATATTAAAGATCCTTATATTACTCCAGTCAATGTGACAACTGAACATGTATTATAAAAGCCGTCATTCATAAGCTTACCTCTTTAGCATCATAATGGTATAAACAGGAGTAGTACAATGTAGTAATGACTGGATGATCCACAATACTTCCGGCTCGTGGCATTTCTTGGAACTTCGGAGCTCCAGCACTTGCCTGTTTCTGGTCTTCTATCTTTTGGGAAAAAAATGAATCCAGAATTTTTAGTTCCTCCATATAAACAAGTGGCCCAATACAGGGATGCTTAGGGTGTAACATGTACATGTGGCAGGATCGACAGTGACAAAGGCATTTATTTTGCAATTTAGGAGTCAAAATTGATGCATTTGTTTTTGAAGCGTGTTCTAAGTCTTCCAGCAAAATGTTTTGAATATTATGTCTTTTTTTTGTACAAAGGACCAACAAAGAGACATCTGCCAAAAATATTACTTTAACACTACCAGGATATACTTTGATACATTTGGCAAGAAAAGCTTTTTTGGGGAGGGAGATAAGCCAATCAATGAGGTCTGTATGCACTAGTCAATTAACAACTTTTTGGGCAGCATAAAAACTGAGCCACCCATTACACATAGATTATCCTTCAAAACATTTCTGTAATAATTTAAACCTTATTTACCACCAAAATCTTATCTACCACATCAGATACTTTATAAGCTGATACATATTACAAATGAAAACGGTATTGTTATGTTCAGAATGAGGATTTTTCAAGCTGCCATTTAGCCAGGTATACTGAAAACCATACTTTATAACCTTTCGAGTACACCTTCATGAACAGGAAAAATTACTTTTTCTTTGTACTATATAGGTCAAATCAAAGATAAGGATTAAAAAAGACTTACATCAATTGGCATCTGTCTCTCCAGCAGTGCTATGTATTCCCATATAAGGCTGGCGTCATCTTTCAGAGCTGGATCAGACTGGAACCAGTTTCTGCAATGATGGTTAATAGCAGGAATAAACATGTATCAATATTGAGTATTATATCAGCAGGACTGTACATGACAAATTATTTTCTACATTTATACGAACGGTGGTACAGTGTACATACAGTGCACTGGTAGAGCTTTGAACCATGATTTGCTGACAACCAATCAAAACAAAAGATAAGAATTTCAGGAGATAGAAAATCCAGATTTAACAAGCCAAACAAACTTACGCTACTTACACTCTATATGCACATGATTCAAATGGCAAAATCACAAACCTCTTCTGGAAAAATAATAGTCATTGATTCTCACCTGTAACAATTTTGTAAATTGCGAATCTTTGTTTGTGCAGAGCTTCCAGTCACTGCTTGTTGTAACTTGAACATCTGCAGTGAAAAGTTATAATATTTAGTCTTACACAGTCATGTAGTTCTGTATTCATCAAGTTTTCAATTCTTATAGTCCCAAATTATTTCAATCCACATTGTGACATTTAAGAAGTATGTAAATAGTTATGGAACCAAGGTTGTGTGTGTGTGTGTGTGTGTGTGTGTGTGTGTTTTTTTTTTTTTTTTTTTTTAACTGAGTCTTAAAACAGAAGAATGGAAATATTTAATCTGTCTAGATAGTGGACCTAGAAGCTGATCAGTGACCGCAAAACCCCTCGCCCAGGACGGAGGGACAGACGTGTAGGTGACGACAATACCCCTCCAGTAGGTCAGGTTACTTCTGTTTAACCTAATGACAAAGCTTTGGTGCAAATGCAATGGGCAGAGATATCATGGCAAGGCCATTTTCTTTAATGCAGTACTGTGACCTAAATATGTGACTTAGTGACCTAGTTTTCAATAGGCACCTGAGGCATCCTTTGGACCAACTGTCATAAATAATTGATGAAGCTACAATCAATATTTTTTTAGATATTGTGTTAACGGTGATTTTTTCTTCAATGTAGTACTGTGACCTAAATATGTGACCTACTTTTCGATAGGCACCTGGAGCACGTCAATGGCCTTCTGTGATAAAAATTTGGTCTCCGTAAAGTGAGTACTTTTAGAGATATGGCATGGCAAGGCCATTTTTCTTCAATGCAGCACTGTGACCTAAATATGTGACCCAGTGACCTAGTTTTTACTAGGTGTCTGAGGCATCCTTACGACCAACTGTCATTCATAATTCGGTCTATGCATAAGTTCACCGAGCGGGAAAACCCCAGCAGTTGTCCCACTGCGAAAGCAAGACATGCGGGCTGATTTTTTTGCTACCAGATGGCGCGCTGTGCACTTTCTCAAAAGTGGTCATCTTGTTTGTGTCAACATGAACAGAAAAGCAGGAAATGCACCAAATGCAGGAGGTGTATAGAAGTTTACCATTGTAGAGATCATTGACAGAGGGAGTACGGAAAGCATTGATAGTTAGAATGTTGAGTGACAAGGCAAATAATCATGGTAAATCAACACTGACTGTTGTGTAGTGGGCTGTAATGTTGATACCAGGAAGAAACGTCAAACTGATAAATATCAAAAATAAAAGTGCCGGTTTATTCCTTCCATCAACTGATATTCCTTTATCTTTCAAATACTTTTTCAGCCACCCTAGATTCTGTCTTTTGAAGAAATCATGGTCCGTGTTTCACTCCTCGTTACTTGCTGTATTCAGTTATTCAATAGTGCTTCAGCCTGTGCGGTAAGACTGATCGGCCCGCAAATTACCCAGAAACCTGTGCGCGCCTGGCTCTGACATCGGAATCTCCGCTGGGGTTTCCCCGCTTGATGAACTTGTGCATAGACCGTATTGGTGCAGTGACAATGAGTAATTTAATGTTTAAATATATCATGGTATGGCCATTTTTTTTCAATGCAGCACTGTGAACTAAATATGTGACTCAGTGACCTAGTTTTCAATTGGCATCTTGGACATTCTTAGGTCCAACTGTCATAAAAATTGATGAAGCTACATTCAATATTTTTTTAGATATTGTGTTAACGCCATTTTTTTTTGCAATGTAGTACTGTGACCTAAAAAATGACACCTAGTGACCTACTTTTCAATAGGCACCTGAAGCACCTCAATGACCCCATGTGATAAATATTTGGTCTCAGTAAAGTGGGTATTTTTGGAGATATGGCGTTAACAAGGCATGGACGGACGGATGGATGGACGGACGTCTCTAGTATGATACACTTATGTACAAAAACATGACCGATATTCATAAATATCAAACCCAACAATGACAGCAAAGAGATTCCAGAGTTACCAAAGTATCAACATTCATCTTCCAATACCAATGTGAAGAAACAAATTTCATTCCTGACTTGAGACAGGTAGTCATCCAATGGATGGATGGATGCGTAGGTGAAGACAATACCCCTCCAGCCTTATGGGCTGAGGGGTAAAAACTAGACATACTGTCAACATTATGCATTGACTGAAGGGTCGGCCAGGAAAAAATGCTGCCATTTGCTCAAGTTAGGTCACAGCAAAATCTAATCAATTCATCTTGGCATGCTAGACAAGCATACTGCCAAATTTGAGCAAAATACATTTGAGCATTCTGGAGATATTGTGGTAACGAGCCCTAATGAGCATGTAATTAGGCTGCCATTTGCCCAAATTAGGTCATGGTGACACCAAAATCTTATCAGTTCATCTTGACAGATGAGGTGGGCATATTGCCACATTTGAGCAAAATACATTGAGGCATTCTGTAGATATCACGGTAACACGATTGTGCACGTCTGGACAGACAGCCGGACAGATGGACAGAGGGATGGATGGACAAACCAAAATCAGAAGGGTTCCCCTATGGGGCAGACCCTTAAAATCTCTGGAAGCATTAAATTACACAGAATTACACATATCCAGAATCTGTGGCACTTTATTAACCACAAGCAAACTGAAAGCAGCTGCATTACCTGATTCAATACATTTCATGCCATTGATACTAATGTCACTTCATATACTAAACTACATGTACTTCAATTCAAAACACTGACTGATGGTTCTGCCTTTGCACATGAATGGCTCTGTGACCTTGAAAATGAGGTCATGGTCCCCAAAATGTAAACAGTCAAAAAATTTGTTTTCATGGTACAAATGAAGTAAATTTTAGTTTCAGGTGGCCAGTCAGTCTTGAGATATTGTCCACAAACAGTGTGACTAATGGATCAACCTTTGCACATACATGGCTCCTGTAACCTTCAAAATGAGGTCAAAATCTCCAAAATTTAATCAAGCCAAGAAATGGTGTCAAGGTAAAAATGAGGTAACCAAGTTCTAGGTGACCAATACGTGGAGCTATCACGTTCATAAACAAATGGTGGGTAGATGGAAACACAGATGGAACCATGGATGGAACCACCATGATGGATAAATAGACAGACAGATGGTCAACCCTAAAACATAATGGGTCCTCCCTTGAGGTGGATCCATAAAGAATATGAATGTGAATGACATTTTTGACACAGGTTTATGGTACCCAACTTCATTACCACCCAGCACCTGCAAGAACTTTTGGAGATGTCAAATTTGACCCAAGACAGGGCCCAACAGTTCCTGTGACCATCGGCTGAGGACTTGTGAAAATGCAATGAAGGCATGTAGAAATATCAAAGCACTACCTCAGAGGCTACAAAAATTTGGCTGAAACTGATCAGATTTAACGGAATGGACAAGTGAATAAGGAAAGGGAGCAAGTAAAATTTTAAATGCACTTGCACTAAGGACAAGTACAGAAAAAGTGAAAATAACATGTCCTGAAATAAGCCAAAGTCATTCTACTCACTGCAGCTTCTTCTGTGCGTCCAAGCATACTGAAAACAACAAACGTCCATTTTTATCAATTTTTTTACAAGTTAACCCTCTCCTTCTCAAATTGCCCACATGTGCCCCATGCTGGTTACATCCTTACCTGCAAAGCAGACCTGTTTTTTAAGTTCTGATGTTTATGTACTTCACTGGAAGTAGATTGCTGCTTTGCAAACAAGTGACATCCCTTTTAAGCTTAGATCAAACTATGTGTATTTCATTTGCAATATTTAATTCTTTCTGGAACCTTCATATCACTGATAAACAGATAAATTAATGAGGCCTATAACCAGTAACTGACTGGACACAGCATTTTAACTCTTTCAGTACAAAGTTTTGGACTGAGTCAACAGCTTTCATACTCTTGTAAGACTTGTACAATAAAGCATGCTGAAACCAACATGTCTGATGTAAGTTGTACATTTTAATGTTTTACTTAAATTCCATGTGACTAAAAAATATTTTGGCTGAGAATGGTAGATAAGATCTTTCATAATGACATAGAATTCCTTGCCACAGTTTGCTGAAATGCAACCAACCAATCCCCAAGAAAGCTACTTACTCAGTCTTGTTCTTACCAGGCCATGACTTAATCATAATGCTATGTACACATACCTCTTTATAGTCATATATACTGACAGTCAATGAAAACCAGCCACTGTAAAATGTGAAATATTTTTCCCCTTATCAGCATATTTGTGTTCTGAGGCTATAACTTTGGTCCTAATTGACCTGTAACTGTGATGTGATGACTGACCTGTGACTTTTTCGCACCCCTGTTTGGCAGGGCACTTATTGCCTAATTTCCTGGGAGGTTAGTCTCATGCAATTGGCTGATGAGTGTGAGGTGATTTTTCCACCTGGCTTCTTTTCCCTATATAAAGGGAAAGAGAAGTCCACAGGTATGGCACTTCTACAGACCGCCATGCCACGGTTAAGCAGGGATGACCATTTCCCCTATAGCGTCAAACAAGCTGGTCAATGGTTGAATGGTGGCAACCCATGTGATGAGCCACTTCCCTGTGTGACAGTCCACCCTGTATCATTCCCAGGCATTGGTTTTGCTCATCCCTGCTTAACCATGGTATGGCGTTCTGTAGAAGTGCCATACCTGTGGACTTCTCTTTCCCCTTATCTAGGGAAAAGAAGCCAGGTGAGAAAATCACCTCACACTCATCAGCCAACTGTGTGAGACTAACCTCCCTTGAAATTACGCACTAAGTGCCCTGCCAAACAGGGATGGGAAAAAGTCACAGATCAGTGATCACATCACAGTACAGGTCAATTAGGACCAAAGTTATAGCCTCAGAACACAAATATGCTGATAAGGGGAAAAATATTTCACATTTTACAGTGGCTGGTTTTCATTGACTGTCAGTATATTTTCACAATTTAATCATAGTCCCAGGCAAATAAACGTAGTTTTTTTTTTAAGGGGCGATGGTGGTGAGAAGAATGGTATGGATGTCTAAATAGGTTAAACAAACTGAAAATTACATGGAAGTGAATCACTTAATGCTAAAATCACATACACAGAATTGCATTTGGCAGAATCTCTCACTGATCCAGCCTATACCTATCATTGACTTGCCTATGATCCTCTGTTTGAATCTAATTCATGATTCTATGCATTCCTTCATGTTGTCTTCCTACAGCCTGGGCATCTCATAAATCTAGCCAGGTTTTTAAGGTGTTTGTTCATATGTTTTTTTTTTAATTTTGAGAAATAAACTTCTGTAGTTTCAACAACTTGGTGGATTAGACCAGGTTTTATGAACTGACCTCAAGAGGTCAACCAGTTCCTGGAAGTCATAATGCTGTCGTAGGTAGCTGATATAATGGTTAGCAGCCTCTGGCCTTTGGCTGATCTCCTGATTGAAAATGGATGGCTTCACTGTGTTTTTAAGAAATAAAGCTGCCTGAAAAACAAAGTTTGTTCACATGTTATCCCTACAGTTGCAAGGCAAATGTCAAAAAGATGAAAGTGAACAATGTGATATCTTACCAGTTTACATATTTAAACATTCACAATATTCTGTCAATTTACACAAATTCATGAAATATTCTAAAACTTTGTCAAGCATAAATGTTCCATGAGCACTTATGTTTATCAATTTTCTCAATGTAATAAAAAATAAGGTCTTCATATGAATAGAAATCTTCAAAATTTTCTGATCAAACTGTCTTACAGAGTCATAAAACATTAATTTAAATGTTTAACATTCTCACAAAAGTACTTGCATATGCAGTATCATGGATACACTGGTATACAATTAATACAACACTGATTCATTTTGAAAGGAGGGGATTTAGTCACAAAAAATTCAATTTATATAAATTAGATGCACAATTATAACAAAAGATATTTTCCTTCGGCCTCCAACAAAAATTAAAAGTAAATGAACCTTTCTTGGTGTGTGAAACTATGAAATGCTGTGCATTTAGCGAAAAGTGTGTGAATTTAGACTGCAGCTTTCAATAGGTTTTAATATGGTTTGAGAATACCATTGAGGCTAATCAAGGGGCTCCAGATAGGTACTCTGTGAGGTCAGAAGGTCAATCTTTTTGAGGTGTTGAGGTCACAAGGTCACAAAAATCTATGTCACTGAAATTCATCTTGTACGTCATTGGTCACCTAATGTAAAATCTTAGGTTACCAGGTAGCCTCTCAAGCCCTCCCAGGTCACAAGTTGCCAAATACATGTATCTATCTGCCCAATATGCATTTAAGGTTATCAAAGAGCAACAGAAATAATCTGAGAGTGTCTGTTTCATAGACCTATTGTCTGCACATGTGACTAGATGGAAAATAATGGGTGATTCCTTTCCAAATGTAGGGTATGTCTTGCTTCATCACATATACATGTACATCATTATTGTGTTGATGAAAGTTTCCATATCTGCGAGATTCATAAGCCAGTGAAGGAGACCAGCATCTTTAGTTCTGATTACAAGGGATCGCAGCTTTCAATACTTGCAGTACAAGACATTTAAAGCCCTGGAAATTCCATGTGTATGCTGCAGATTAAAGCCAAATCATCAAATCATGACATATTGGGTCAGCCCCAGGGGCAAAAGTTTGACAGTTCACCCCCTCTCCCCCCCCAAAAAAAAAGTTTTGAGGTTTTAACACGTATACTAGGGTGCCCAATGGTTGGACAGCTAAGGGCTAGGTTGCATTCATTGCCAAACTGAAAATCAAATGACATTAACTGATGTTGTTGGCAGTGCTGTTGAAAAGACCAAACACTGTGGATTCTTGGCATATGTTCCTTGTCAAACCACAGTCTTTGGATTGCAAACGGGCACACATTTTACAAGAGATGATCGAGAAAATCCAGCCATGAGAACAAAGTTAGGTGTGCCAAAATGCCATGCATGGGAAGGTATTTGGCTCCATGTTATTTTTTGTTCACCTTCTGGAAATTATAATCTAGCCCTTGAGGTGAGAACCTCTCTATTTTAATACACAGATTAGATTTACAACTTTATTTTTCAAACTTCATTGCATGGCTGCTGAATAACACCTGCCAACTATAATGGACATTTTCTATCTTAAAGCTGACATTGTGTCTAAAAATATGCAAATTTCACAAATGTCAACTTGTCTTTGATCCCACATCAGTCTCTCTGTGCTTATTAAATTAATATTTTTTTCACACACCTTGTCAAAAAATGGCAAAGTTATCATCGATTTCCAAGAAATGGGCGCATCTGACAATTGGGCACGGCTCTATCCATATGTAGGAGACAATACAGCCTTGGACCTTCAAGAATGAGTTTCACTTGTGTCCAGTGTCCCCTGTGCGGCCACACAAGAGCTTATTTTTGTCACATGAATGTCTGCTTAAGCAGCCCCAAATTCTATTTGTTTTATACAGATAGGGATACTTACAGCTGTGATGGCATTACCATCATGTGACTTGATGGCAGTGTCTAAAAGAGCTATCTTATCTTCCTTGGCTCTGTAAGCTTCAAGTGAGTAGGGCTATAACAAAAGAGCATTCATAGCATTAATTTGTGATGTAGCCTACCTGGTGTAAATACAAGGACAGTTCTTGATTTTTATGGTTATATATTCTGGTGACCGCAAAAATCCTTGCTACACATTCCACTGCACAGGTGAAACTGGAACCTTCTGACTCTTCAACACCAAGACCATATGATATAAATGTCTCTGCACACACTGGGATACATTATTCAACATATGTGCAGGAATGTCAAAGTGAAAAATATCAAATCAACATTCTGTATTTCTCTGATGAGAAGAACATTTTTCTTCACTTCTATAGCAGAATATCTCATAACAAAGCAATGTTTAACAAGGAAACAAAGTAGAAATTAGGTGTGGCACAAAAGAGGACTTGCATACTCACTTGGCCCATTATAATACGTTTGACTGTATCCTCCACAGAAAGAGCACCGCGTTTTCCACTCTTGGCATCCTGTGCATGAAACAAAACATAGCCAATTACAACACAAATTTCCACAGCAAAGCAACACTTAAAACAAAACAAACTAAACATCAGTAAATGCACCATATATTATGGTATCCATACTTACATCTAATGCTCTCCTCAGATAATTATTCTCAGCCTCTATTTTGGATATTTCAGACAGAGAAGGTGCTTTTTTGCCTCTTGCAGTGTTGACAGCTGAAAGAAAAATTCAGATGTATGAACTTTATATGACTGTGAGATCTTTGCCATTTGTGTTTAGCATAAGTGTCCAGATCAACCAAATATCTGTGCATTTCGATCTTTCATCTGTCAGAAAAGTTATGTGTCTGTGCTGGTATCAAATTATCAAAAAAATTATTCATACCCCCCCAAAAAACATACCAGCAATTGCAGAAAACATTATAATTTTAATCCTCTCTTCCACAATAGCATGAGTTTACAGCAAAATTATCATGATAATGTTTATGAGAATAATTCCAACTTGATAATATTCTATATTCAAAGCATGCTCCCAAAATGCTTGCATACTTATCTTTGTTGTTCTCAAAATATTCCTTTTTACATGATCTACAAAGCAGTCCCTCTCCTGCAATTCAGGGACATTTTTGTATCAATGAGATAATTAACAACAAAGGATATTTGTTGCTACTTGAAAATTGAAAGATCTAGTTTTATTGAAATGTGCATTAATGCAGTTTGACAGCATCAATCTGCATGCAATGAAGACTTCACTGCTTACTTTCACATGTACACAAAGTACTTAAACTCTTGAGACTTGGGAATACAATTTTCATGCTCCTAAAACATATTAATTGATTTAAATCAAAGTTATAACCAGCACCACATTTGAAAGAAAAGATGTTTACAAGTGTGTTACTTCTATTGCAACATTTACACAGATAGTTTGTCAAAGACCATGTAATGTTGAGCAATTTGAAACAAGCTTCTTCTTCTTTTTTTTTTTTTTTGATCATACAACTGTACACTACTCCTACAGAAACACCAAAAGTCAATGAGTCCCTATTCACATTTTCTTGCCATCATATTATCTGGTTGCTGGCCATCACTTGACACATCTGTTCAGCTCTAAAACTTTATCTACAAGTAAATGTTGCACCACCACATTCCTAAATTCTCTGCAAAATGATATGGCCATTAAGATATTAATCAAAATATGTAATGTTTGTTAAGGGTAAAGTAAACAGGGAACACCAACCTCTGAGAGCTTACATGCAACCATGAAAATTTTGCAAGACATGTATGATCCATATTAATTATTTAATGTGCTCAAAATGTAATGAAATCAGTCACAGTGATACAGAAATCTAACCAGATCATTTTGTGCCAAACTTACACAAAATGCATGAACATTGGAAAAAACGATCAGATATATGCATCTTTGCCTGAGATGACCTATGATATTGTGCTTCCATGCCCCTGGGGTACAGACACAAGGAAAGTACAAGACACAGTCTGCCTACTTACCATCTTCAATGGTAAGATTTGAGTCCAGACCCGAGTTGTAGCTACTACTGGCAGGAATTTCTGCATATCAATAGACACAGCAACAGCTACGTTATGAAACATACTGAAACATGGACACTCTTTTGTCTGGCAAAACATCTCTTTGTCACAGTTTTTTTGTTGTTTTTTTTTTGTTAGAAATTAGTCAATTATTATATCAACAATGTATTCTACAAAACTACATACGTTAAAAATGAATTTATCATCTTTGTCTTGTGTGTATGTTGTGGGTATTTCAGGCAACTTACATCCGATAAAATGTGTGTGTTGTAGGCATTTCAAACATCTCACTGTAATATGTGTGTGTGAGTGTTGTGGGTATTTCAGTCCTCTCACTCTACTGTGTGTGTTGTGGACATTTTAGGCATCTCACTCTTCAGTTTTATTTTAGTCACAATTCATACCCATGGGATGAGAAACTTTCAAATCTTGTTTTGGTTTCTCATGTATGAAATAAGAGTAAAATGAAGGAATTTACAGTCTTGATGTGTTTGAATTGGTGAAAAATGCAATGTAAGTCCTAAAAAGTATCATGCTGGAATTCATTACAGAGAAGGAAATGAGGCAGTCCAAATAATGTGTCAATTCTGTGTCACATTGGAACTAAGCAAGTGCAATGCAACATGAATACACAATTTAACTACAAATCCCAAACAAACCGTCTCTAACTTATTTTTGTGGAATTCCGTTTCCTAATTTTGTCAAATAAAAAAGTTCATGATTCAGATACAGTGTACAGATATGCCTAAACAGACACGATTCAAAACTGATTTGATGCAGATGTTGAAGGTCAGTCTATTAACATACAAAATAGCTGTAAATATCACATCATAAAGATGTTAACATACAAAATAGCTGTAAATATCACATCATAAAGATGTTAACATGAAAAGCAGAAAAATCTTTGCATGCAAAATGTAATGTAGAATTACTAAATATGTTAGTTATCAGTCATTGTTAGATAACTGCTAACAGAATGTTGCAAGTACTAATTCAAAATTATTCATTTTATACACTGATTTTGTTTGAAAAGGTGTTTAATTCCACTACTTTCACATATTTTCTTTTTTCACATGCAGGTAAAGAAAAAGGTAATATTACCATGGCTGTGGAGTAATAGTAGCCATTGGCAAGCAGACATCTATGTCAGGATAGTGTGCTCCGTTACAAACCATGCAATGCATCTAACTTTGACATTTCACTTTGCAGGTCCAAACACAAAAGATTGAAATAGGCTTGGCTCAATCCAAACACTCACAACACATTTTATGCGCCTTTAAACTGAGAAAAAAGTGCTGTAACACTTTCTCACTGGCACTTGCAGATAATTTGCCACATAGCAGCCTCCCAGACTCGCTAAAGTTACTGATGTGGGTACCTGTCAAAGCTGGGCCAACAGAATATCAACAGTCACGGCTGCTATGGAGGCAAGCAGATGATGAGCAGGCTTGTTGCTTTTTAACATTCTGTTCAGGTCTATCTCTGTATTAGCACTTTTTCCCTACAGTCTGTACATGCAGGTCAGAAAGTTTATTGATTTCTCCGGACGAGTTTCTTGTTTGTTGCACCATGTATCTTGCCAGTCCTATCCATCATGTTACCGATGAGCATCACATTGATGGAATACACTAGTGCCACAATATTATTATTTTGGTACTGTTCAAACACAAAACTGCAGTTCTAGTCATGGAAACACCATGCAGATGGTTTTGACAATGAATACGGGTATGTCTTTGCAGCTTTAAAATTCCACTCTTGAGCGGACATCCGTGGTAAATGGATAATGACATATTAGCAACACAGCACATACCAAGGGACAGGTGTTGTGATTACATCACCAAAGTTCATGCATTTCTTGGGTGCATGCTGTGTTACATGATGGACCTACTTGGGAAATGGCTCTGTTTATTTTTATCAGTTCTGTTTGCCATGTTTGAATCAGAATAGACCCAGATGGACAGGCATTATCAGGAAATAAGCCAAGTCAGCATCCAAGATGAGCACGCTCAGTGAAGCTTTGATAGCCTCTATCTGGGTCACAGGCCATCAAGGCTAGCACTCTACATAGAAATGTACAGATGTCAAACTCCAAATAATGGAAAGAACCATTATTGACAGAAGTTTGGTTTATTTAGTATTTTGTTTATGTTTGTTATTATCAATATGATATACAGTTTAAGTTTTTTCATAAAATTAGACCAAAAAAGTGATCAAAAAGAGATGTTTGATTCAGTGTTTATACAGTGAATGCTAGACTCTTGAAGTTACTTACTACTTCCACCAGGTGGCCTGGAGGCCAGCATCTCAGCACTGGACCTACGGACAGAGCCAGGGGGTGCTGTGGTGCCAGGAGATGTGGCTGAAGGAGGAGGGCGGTATCGGGCTGACTTGAACTCTGAAGCATGTGTAGAACAAGCATATTGGTGTAACTCCATGGGAAAGCAGGACTGCTTGGAGTCAGGAAATGGCAACTAGCAGGACAGCATGCTTTACAAATGAAAAATAAATTGCTGCAGGTATCTTAAGCTACCTATTTACTCCTAATCTTTAAATCTTTTACACTATAAATGCTGAGAGGGAAAAATTACTTTTAACCCTGAAAACACACTAAGGATAACTTTAGTTTATAACCATGTCTGGAAGCAATGCTATCTGAACGTATAAACAATGTAAATATAAATTTATGATCATACAAGTACACATTGCTATCTGCAAATATTAACAATGAAACAAAGTTAACTTCCACTGACACTGGTTCCAGAACAAGGTAGTCGACAGCACTTTTGACTGGCCACATCGTATCCTGTACCCCAACTTGGAACAAAATGTTCTAAACTATATCACCTGTAATTGATTTTCACCAGTTCATTGTATGACTTATTTTTACCACCTCACTTTCTAATTCGACCTGAATCTTGAATTCCAAAGTTAAACTGCTACTTAAAGATTCATAATAAAGCTGGAAATCCCCAGCCATGCACAAATGGAGAGTGGGTTGCTTAGTCATCAATATGATGTCCAGTTTTTGCCCACATGGACACAGGCACAGGCTAAATTGGCAGCAAAATAGCTTCTTCACAGTGACCGTACCAACTTTGGTGGGTGTGGCTGCAGACCCATCCCAGTTGATGATATCGTCTGTGTCATCTATACCTCCTAGTTCTTGATTTTTCAGGATAAGTTTGGCTGCTTGCAGGTCCTACAAATCATAACATGGCCTTCTGATTTCAAAAATGGTTCCAAGCATTACATTTCTATTGGCCATCAAAAAGACAGGCATTCAGAGTTGCATTAATTTATACATTCAAGTATCCACTGAGAACAACTGTTTAACATCTGAATATGTAACTACTTCCCCCCTCAAAAAAAAAAAAAAAAAAAAGAAAAAAAGCAAAAAAAAACCCCAAAAAAAATGATGAAATTGACCCTGACTTTGATCCATGTTTGCATTTTATACTGAAAGGAGTGCAAGGGTCAGTGTTATCACTTCTATCCCACCTGGGCACTCTGTGTATAAGCTTGCAAATTTTTCATATAACTTAAATTTTGCAGTCCCCTTATCCATATTGTCATGATTTGACCACAGGTTTTCAGTTGTACGGCTTGTGATTTTTCACCATGACCTTGTTAAATACCAGGTACAGTATTAAAACCTTGTCGGTTGAAGGATACTTTGTGATATAGGTCTCTAAAATCTAGGCAAAATGTAGTGTGCAAGTATGTATGCACACCCAACATTGCATCGAGGTAGTCTGGCTCCCGACCGGTTTGTCATATTTTGACCCAATAATGCTAGGTTATTGCCTTAATTTAAAAAAAAAGGGAAAAGGGTACACAGTTGCCAAAGGCGACAACTGATTCTGCGTGCAAATACGGACCAGTGAGTCGCCAAAGGTGACAAACTGGTCTGGTTCAATCCGCAGGGTTCAAAGTGCTGACTACAGAGGGCATGCACCGTCTGACCACAGGGTTCATACAGGTTCATGAAAAGTAAATTCAAGGACTTTCAAGGACTTTTTCAAGCACTTAAATCAAGTTTTCAAGGACCAGATCCAGCAATAGAACACAACAGACAAATTATTTAAATCATCATTTTTTAACCCTTTACTAATAAGACCCATGCATACTATTCCACATTTATATTTATTACAATCATATATGAATCAGACTCAAATTTTGAAATAGGCAGTAGACTTTCCACAAATTTACAAAGAAGCCTATATGTGGATCGTATTACTGAACATCATTTTTAAAGACAAAACAGATCATCCAAAGCCACTGGAGAATGCTTAAGGCCTCGCGGCATGCAGAAGCCTTAATTGATAAGGAAGTAATAGTGGGTTTCGGAAGGGCAGACAGTTTGAAAGACATGCTGGTCCATTCCAAGATCAGATATCACACAGACACACAGCTGAATCCAGCTGTATCTGGCAAGAGACACAGTAACGAATGCAGTCGAGCTGATTGCAAATACTGTATCTGTCTGGACACTTCAGGCAGAGTAACCTGTACACAAACTGGGTGGACATACCATGTCCCCAAGGGAGGTTGCTGTGAAAGTTCTAATCTAGTGTACCTACTTACCTGTGTCACATGAAACAAACAATATGTGGGGCAAACGATGCGCCCACTAAAAGACAGATTGCGTGAACACTTTCGTTACATCAGTAACAAAGTCATTGCACAGCCACTGGGCCGACATTTTGCCCAAAATGACCACCATGGTCTTGCTCTAAAAGTGCACATTTTAGAGTATATCCGCGCTCCCTACCCCCCCCCGTCTAGAACGCACCAGACAGTTGCATCTAGACAGGGAAAGACATTGGATGCACCAATTGTGCTCCATTGAACCTTTTGGTCTCAACATCATGGGGAGATGAGCTCTCTTGCTCCGTCTAATGCTAAAATTTTATGTTCAGAGTTCATCCCTCCATGAGGTTCTGCTTTGGGTAGCATATTACCTATGCAACCCACTGGGAAACCTCACACATGTACCCACACTGTGTTTTTACACACAGTCCTAAGCTCCTGTGTTCAGGGCTTTGTGGTACGGTAGTACCACCACCCAGAAGTCTGATTAATCACACTTGCTGACCCCCAGCATTGCTTCTACGGCAGTCTTTATTTTACAGGCCTGCTGGGATTCAAATTCTTTTGAATCTAATTCACCTTGACAATAACGTCTTGGTAGAACTGAGATTCTGCATTACGTAATGACGATAACGTGTTTTACGTGGCAACAGAGAGTTACCCCTCAGCATATATATCAGATGTAACATCGGTTAGCCCACAGTTCCTGATGAGTTGTGAAACACAACGAAACCGGTCGACCCTTTTCTACTTCTAGCTATTGTGACCCTTGCTCCGTCCTTACAAATATTTTTAAAGACAAATTCAATATGGATTATTTCATGAGTTTATTGTGACTTATGTGGGCCTGTAGCCAGTATGGGTTGTATTCCTGAAATTGACTCTATCTAGTCTATAAAATTGGTACAACTACATAAGGGTAAAATTAGGCATGAAGATGTACCTATCCCCATGCACATTTTTCATAAGAATGCCCCAGTTTTTTTCTAGGAAGGTGATGGGCTTCATTACCTGTATGTTTGATACAGTGTATTTGTCCCTGAAAGTAGGTTGTACATGTAAATAAGGCTCACATAATTGGTTAGGCCTGATTTTATAAGAACTGTCAAGCCTACATGGGTTAAAAGGGGGTTAAAAACAAAAAGGTACTTTGTAATTTGAAAATGAAAAAGAATGAATAGCCACACTTGACCATCAAAAGGCACATCTAGCAGGTAAGGACTACAAGCCATAAATAATTTCAGATTGCTTTAGTGTAATAGTTTTGGAATAAATGGCCCACAAATGATGCCACGACGCACGGAAGGACGGACGATGGTCATTACCATATCTCTCCCCCCCACACACACTCGTATCTATTTTGCATGTTTTCTTAGTTGTAATTATTTTTGGGGAAGGGTGGTGTTACATATTCAATGTCATATCTAGCACCACAAAAGAGTGTGTATAACCCTGTCTTTTTCTATTTCACTTTAACCTTTTGATTTCATATTTCATGAAATTCAGTTAAAATAAATTTTCTTCCAAAACTGGCTGTGAAATATATCAAGCACAATCACAATTCAGATCAATTTTATAAAACTTATTTTCAACATATTTCCATGTATACTGGTACATTACATCTATTTACAATATATACAATTCACACAGAAGGCTCATGAAGATCCCTTAGAAAACTTTACAAATTGCTTTTCACAGCTTGCAATATTCTGATGTGCCAGCATTTGCATCTGTAATAGTCAATTCCATACTTTACTTACCCCAACATTGTCATCAAAGAAATTTGTCTTTGCCAACTTCTTTGATGCACTTGATGTCTGCCAATAATCTTCATCTCCCTCTGATTCACTCTGGAAAAAAAAACTAAAATGAGACTAAATCCCTCATTGCTTTGACAGGTGAAAATGTTTAAGTGGAACTGAGTGTCAATAGTCCATCTATATCATTACAATTTGAGTTAAAATCATAATTTATGCCATATAAAATTGCAAAATGCATCATTTTAACTTTGAGGCAAATAGAAAGGGGATGAGGCACTAAGGGATAATGTGGTCTTCCTAAATACAGTGAACTGTTACAAGACATAAAAGGGGCCTATGAAATGTAATTAGCCATGACTTGGGCTCACTTCTAAAGTACATAATGCCACTTTCAACCATGGAATTATTTTCTTTTTCTGTCACATTATACAGTGGTTCAATCTGTTTAGTGGTCATTCCTGTGGTCAAACATAGTACATACATGACCAGAAGGAGTCCATTCCTCCTTGCTGAACCCTCCCTTGTACTAATATCATTTAAATAAATATATCTGTTTATGATACATTCACTGCAAAAAGTTCAATTTTCCGGTAAATGTACTGTATATTGCTTTATTTTCACATGTATAAATTTTCACTGTTTTTGTATTTTTGACATTTCACTTTTTTTTTACATAATTCCCATTCAAACAATGTTAAAATACTACATGTATTTTTATTTTCACAGTTTTGTGCCATCAGTGACATAGGCAAAAATAAGAATACAGTGAAATTAAAGCTATTTACAGTACATGTACTTGGTTCTGTGGTGCACACTCAGGAATACTTCTAATACCTATGACCACTAACATTTTCTCTGCCATTCTACAGTTTGCACACTTAACCTCAAGCCCCTCAGAATGGCCATGTCTGTGACTAATATGAGGTCAGAAACAGCTGTTGAATACAGTGCCATTTAATGGCAGTTGCCAAACCTGACAGTCAATTTAGAGATATACTCAAACACACTATTTCTTAAATATAAATATTTTATAATGCCAAAATAAAATTTGCCTCTCCCAGTCATCCTCATGACACACGATGACTGGCACCTGGCATGTCCAGTCAACAAGTGCAGGCTTACATTGTGTTTTCCCATATTCATTCTAATTGTAGCACACGCCCTAAGAGAAGCACACACCCTACTTTTAAATCTTGGGGGATTTATTAACTAGAGGGCTGCGTGAACAGCCCATGCTCAGCTGACCTAAACTTGTTCACAAAATCAAAGTTGCAGCTGTATTGACCTTTAGCTGAGTGCATATGACATTTAGGAGTATTTCTAAGATTTGCCTAAATAAAAATTCATTAAAATGTGATTTAGCATCAGAATGCCAATTGAGTTACATAGTAAGCAATAGGAAAGGTGCATTTAGTGTATCTAAGACTGATTCTGTAGGATTTTATGTGAAACCTCAAATAATAATACAGTGATATATTGTTTATGGTTTGTTGGTAGGGAGTATTAGCACAGGTCGAATGCTCAGAGTTAGGTTGTCATACTAAAGTATCAAACAACTAGAACAGACTGATTTTCCGACAGAAAATCAAATGTCTCCCGGTGGAACACTTACGTTTCTGAATAAGCTACAGGTGATAACAAATTACAAATGACCAAGTTTGCTTGAAAATTACAATCCTATTTTAGCTCTCACCTAGATACATTACTCTAGCAATTTTCATCAAGTTCTTCAAGACTGCTTGCAGAGAAACCAATTTCACATAAATGACCCTGTGACCTTGAAAAGTTGGTCAAGGTCATCCAAATACAATCCCAACCTAGGTCTTGCCAAGATACATAATCCTACCACGTTTCATCAAATTCCATCATGTTCTTCAAGACTTATCGCACGGAAACCATTTGCACATAAGTGACCCTGTGACCTTGAAAATTCGCTCAAGGTCATCCAAATACAATCCCAACCTAGGTCTTGCCAAGATCCGTAATCCTACCAAGTTTCATTAAATTCCATCAAGTTTTTCAAGACTTATCGCACGGAAACCAATTTCACATAAGTGACCCTGTGACCTTGAAAATTCGCTCAAGGTCATTCAAATACAATACCAACCTAGGTCTTGCCAAGATACATAATCCTACCAAGTTTTATCAAATTCCATCATGCTCTTCAAGACTTATCGAACAGAAACCAATTTCACATAAGTGACCCTGTGGCCTTGAGAATTCGCTCAAGGTCATCCAAATACAATCCCTACCTAGGTCTTGCCTAGATACATAATCCTACCAAGTTTCATCAAATTCCATTAAGTTCTCCAAGGCTTATCGCACGGAAACCAATTTCACATAAGTGACCCTGTGACCTTGAGAATTCGCTCAAGGCCATCCAAATACAATCCCAACCTAGGTCTTGCCTAGATACATAATCCTACCACGTTTCATCAAATTCCATCATGTTCTTCATGACTTATCGAACGGAAACCAATTTCACATAAATGACCCTGTGACCTTGAAAAGTTGGTCAAGGTCACCCAAATACAATCCCAACCTAGGTCTTGCCTAGATACATAATCCTACCAAGTTTCATCAAATTCCATCATGTTCTTCATGACTTATCGAACGGAAATCAATTTCACATAAATGACCCTGTGACCTTGAAAAGTTGGTCAAGGTCACCCAAATACAATCCCAACCTAGGACTTGCCTAGATACATTATCCTACCAAGTTTCATCAAATTCTGTCAAGTCCTTCAAGACTTATCGCACGGAAACCAATTTCACATAAGTGACCCTGTGACCTTGAAAATTCGCTCAAGGTCATCCAAATACAATACCAACCTGGGTCTTGCCAAGATACATAATCCTACCAAGTTTCATCAAATTCCATTAAGTTCTTCATGACTTATCGAATGGAAACCAATTTCACATAAGTGACTGTGACCTTGAAAATTAGGTCGAGGTCACCCAAATACAATCCCAACCTAGGTCTTGCCTAGATACATAATCCTACCAAGTTTCGTCAAATTCTGTCAAGTCCTTCAAGACTTATCGCACGGAAACCAAGTGTTGAAGAAGAAGAAGAAGAAGAAGAAGAAGAAGAAGAAGAAAGACGAGGAGGAGGAGGAGGAGGAGGAGGAGAAGGAGAAGGAGAAGGAGAAGGAGAAGGAGAAGAAGGAGGAGAAGGAGAAGGAGAAGGAGGAGGAGGAGGAGGAGGAGGAGGAGGAGGAGGAGGAGGAGGAGGAGGAGGAGGAGGAGGAGGAGGAGGAGGAGAAGAAGAAGAAGAAGAAGAAGAAGAAGAAGAAGAAGAAGAAGAAGAAGAAGAAGAAGAAGAAGAAGAAGAAGAAGAAGAAGAAGAAGAAGAAGAAGCGGGCACTAAAACAATATATCCCCCGGCTTCCACCGGGAGACATAATTAAGTTATGGGATGGAAGTGTTTGTAAATATAATTTTATCATAACATCTATTGGTGAACATACGTTATAAACATTCTTATTAAACACTAAAAACCAGTTTGGGACAAATGTTTGGGCATTTGCTGACATACACAGGTAAGGTGGTATAACAACTTTCTTGCCTGGTAACACTGTGTACCCTATTATTCACACCTTTGGCAACCTGACCAGGGCCCAGTGAACACTGGCCTGGCAGGACCAGTTGAGTGGTTTTCACTCTTCCAAATAATTGATTCACTTTGACATCTGACAACACAGACAGTAAAATACAAAATAGTTTAAATGTTCATAAAATGCCACTGTGACAGTATTCCGCTTAAATGATAAGTTCATAAAGAAAAGAGTACGTTCAACACATGGCAATCGGGATTGCCACAAACAACAAACCAACAGGACAGCCATAGGGACCGAAGGGCACTGAACTGTTGGCATGGCAGTATGGGTGATTTGTTTATGACAACAGGGTTGGATATATAAGGTAGGGGTTTTGGGTTACCAACAAGAGAAGAACTCAGTAGTGACAACAGTTATCCAAGTGGAGTGAGGGGAAAGTTAACCCCAAGGACAGTTTAGTTGGCAGCGCTCATCCATATTAGTCCTGTGGCACATGCAAGGGCTCATAAAAGACTAAGTATTGGACAGCAACCATTGTGGACTTGTGAAGTCATTTCTCCAGTGTATTCCCAAGAAGAATTACAGTGCTCCCCCTGAAGGGCCTGCAATACATTCTCCTATACATACCCAAGTTGAAAAAACTCGTTAAAAATCAGGAGTCCACAGAATTGTGAACAACTTGGTTTGACCCTTTCACAAGGAACATATTACTAAGTTTCAGCTTAATCTGAGAGACAGCTTTGGAGAAGAAGTCAAAAAATAGCAAAAACACACCAAAAATCAGAAAAAATGCAGCACCAACTGGTCATCAAATTTAGAACTATGAGTCCCTAGGAGTGTTCCTGTGTGATATCAAAGCATATTGGGTGAGCGGTTCCGCAGAAGATTTTTTAAGATTTGTCCAATTAAAGAACAGAAAAATTCATAAAAAAAAATCCAAAAATCACTGGAGCCTGACTATTTGAACAAAGTTGGTAGAGACCCATCCAAGGTACATTACTACCAAGTTTGAAGTGAATCTGGATAACGGGTTCAGAGAATAGGTCAAAAATGTGAATTAGCATTAGAATGGTCATTGACTTGCATAGCAATCAATAGGAAAGGTGCATTATTGGTACCTATATTGAAAAAAATCGTTAAAATCAGAAATCCCATAGAAGTACCACCAAGTGAACAACTTTGTTTGACCCTTTCACAAGGAATATAGCCACCAAGTTTCAGATTAATCTGAGTGATGGTTCTCGAGAACAAGTTGAAAATGACAAACACACACACACACACACACACACAAATTGTAGTGTCACCTTGTGAACAAACTGAGAACAAGGAGTCCCTAGGAGTGTTCCTGTGTGATATCAAGCAATTGGGTGAATGGTTTCAGAGAAGAAGATTTTTTATGATTTGCCCTCGCCCCCCCCCCCCCAAAAAAAACCCTAAAAAATTCATTAAAAAATCTAAAATTCCAAAATTCACTGGAGATCGACCATTTGAACAAACTTGGTTGAGACCCAGCCAAGGTATATTAGCGCCAAGTTTGAAGTGAATCTGGCTGGCGGTTTTGGAGAAGTGAAAATGTGAATGAGCATTAGAATGCCCATTGACTCGCATCATAATCAATAGGAAATGTGCATTTACTGTTAAGGACGTGAATTGAAAAAAATCATAAAAACTCAGCAATCCACAGCAGTTTGAAGTGGGTCTGGCTGACGGTTTTTGAGAAGAAGTCGAAAATGTAGATTGTTGTCAAGAAACAGATCGACGATGAACAGAGGACTATATCTTAAGCTCAGCTGCCTGACAAGTCAGCTGAGCTAAAACAAGAGGGCTGTGTGAACAGCCCGTGCCTCAGCTGATCTTGACATTCATCACACTTGCAGCTCTATGAACTTGGGAAAGGATCAAGGACACCATGTTCTGAGTAAGTCTGACCTTTATAGAAGAACACTTACATGTACAACATCAAAGTTCAAGTAGTTCTCAAGTTATAATGAAGAGTAAAATTCATGTATGTTGCACTGTGACCCCAGAAACGAGGTCAAGGTCATTCATAAACTGTCTCAGCATGACCTTCATACAGAATAATTAACATGTGTAGCTAACTCAAAACAGGTCTCAAGTTATCAAGTAAACAGTAAATTTCGTGTCAGTTGTCCTGTGAATTAGCATTAGAATGCCCATTGACTTACATAATAATCAAAAGGAAAGCTCCACTGACTGGTAAGTACCGTAATTGAAAAATCCTTAAAAATCAGGAATCCAAAGCAGTGCCACCTACTAAACAACTGTTTGACCCTTCCACAACAACATATCCATCACATTTCAGCTTAATCTGAGGGACGGTTCTGAAAACAAGTGAAAAATAGCAAAACCATACAAAAAATTGCAGCGCCACCTGGTGAACAAATTGGGAACTAGGTGTCCCCGGGAGTGTCTATGTACGATATCAAAGCAATTGGGTGAGCGGTTTCAGAGGAGAAGAATTTTGAAGGTTTGCCCCAAAAAAGAACAAACAAATTCACAAAAAATCCAAAAATCAATAGAGCATGACCATTTGAACACACTTGGTAGAGATCCACCCAAGGCACATCCCCACCAAGTTTGAAGTAAATCTGGTCTATATTATTAAAGTTATGACCATTACAAGAAATTCCCGTGTTAAACTTTCCTATTAAAACTTTTGTAGAGATTTTTGAAAAAAAATCATAAAAAAATCCATATTCATTGGAACAAACCTGGTAGACACCCACCCAAGGTACATTGCCACCAAGTTTGAAGTAAATCTGGATGATGGTTTTGGAGAAGTCAAAAATGTAAATTAGCATTAGAATGCCCATTGACTTACATGGTAATCAATAGTAAAGGTGCATTTACCCCAAAGGAGCCGAATTGAAAAAAATCATTAAAAATCAGGAATCCGCAGCATTCCCACATAGTGAACAACTTTGCTTGGCCCTTCCATAAGGAACATATCCACCACATGTAAGCTTAATCTGAGTGACGGTTCTGGAGAAGAAGTCGAAAATAGCTATAACACACAAAAATTCATAAAAAATTAGAAAAAAACTGCAGCCCCACCTGGTGAACAAATTAACAACAAGGAGTCCCTAGATGTCTTCCTGTGTGATATCAAAGCAATTGGGTAAGCAGTTTCGGAGAAGAAGATTTTTTAAGATTTGTCGAAAAAAAAGAACAAAAAAATTCATTAAAAATCCAAAAATCACTGGAGCATGAACATTTGCACAAAATTGGTAGAAACCCACCCAAGGTACATTGTAACCAAGTTTGAAGTTAATCTAGATGACGGTTTTGGAGAAGAAGTCGAAAATGTGAATTAGCATTAGAATGCCCATTGACTTCCATAGTAATCAATAGGAAAGCTGCATTGACCAACAAGTACCAGAATTGAAAAAATCTTTAAAAACCAGGAATCCGCAGCATGCCCACATAGTGAACAACTTTGTTTGAACCTTCTACAAGGAACATATCTACCATGTTTCAGCTTAATCTGAGTGACGGTTCTGGAGAAGAAGTCGAAAATAGCTATAACACACAAAAATTCATAAAAAATTAGGAAAAAATTGCAGCGCCACCTGGTGAACAAATTAAGAACTAGGAGTCCCAGGCAGTGTTCCTGTGTGATATCAAAGCAATTAAGTAAGCGGTTTCAGAGAAGAAGATTTTTTAAGATTTACCCAAAAAAGAACAAAAAAATTCATTAAAAATCCAAAAATCACTGGACAGTGACAAATTGAACAAACTTGGTAGAGACCCACCCAAAGCACATCTCCACCAAGTTTAAAGTGAATCTGGCTGACGGTTTTGGAGAAGTCGAAAATGTGAATTGTGGACGACGGACGGACGGACGGACGACGGACGGACAACGGACTCTCAAAAAACCTCAGCTGACTGAGAAGTCAGCTGAGGTAAAAATCAGTATATCTTTAATATTTTGAAAACAATTAACTGCTTCTGATGAAAGAAGAGGGTGCATTGTTATCTTATGTTATATAGATTCTATTTAAGTGTAATTGCTTGTGGTACAGTGGTCCCCTTTTATGAGGCCACTTTCACAAGGGGCCACCCCTCTTGAAAGGCCAGCATTCTTGTGCAGAAAGTATGGTATTTCCATTATATTCCCACCCCTCTTATAAGGCCACTTTTTGGCTGCATTTGGGGGTGGTCTTATAAGACGGGGACCACTGTACTGTAAATTAAGCCATATCAGTATCACAAAACTCCGGGAAAACCATGGCTGCTCCAGGAAATCTTTGCATTAACACAGCATGATACTACTGGAATGAATATGGCAGATCCTGAACGTGTGCCACCAGGCTTCTTATGCTTAAGCCAAAGGTCTTCAAACTTAAAGGAAGGTAGCCCATTTTAAAAACTTTTAAACAACAACAATTTAGGGTTACAAACATGTAGGTAGGAAGTATACGCCACGATCTGAGCCATGGACAGTGATTATTATAGGCTTGGCCTGCTTCGCACTCCATGTAAAAGATATGGGTCTATACTTTTAATTTAGGGTTACAGGCCTGCATGTGTGGCAGGCCAAATCTGTTCTTCTGTCTTTGAACATGACCCAGTGTCATGCAATAAAAACAAGTGTAGCAAAAAAGCAAAGCTCATGTTAGTGCCATGTTAACCTGGTAAATGTGCATACACGCATCCACTGCTCCCAAACATGGTGGCCAACTGTCAAGAGTCGAATGTATCAAACAAAAGGGAAAAAAAGAGATTTGACAAATTGGGATTTACACATAGACAGCAATTCCTTAACTAGAGGGCTGTGTGAACAGCCCATGCTCAGCTGACCTAAGATTGTCAAACAAAATCAAGGTTGCAACTGAACCGACCTGTGTTGAGGTTTAGCTGAGTGCATATGACATTTTGAAGTATATCGAAGCTGGACGACTGAGCCTCCTAAAGTGCAGCCTGACTACAGCAAGTCAGCTGAGCTAAAAATTGCAGTGCCACCTGGTGAACAAATTAAGAACTGGGAGACCAGCACAGTGTTCCTTTGTGATATCAAAGCAAATGGGTGAGTGGTTTCGGAGAAGATTTTTCAAGATATGCCCCAAGAAAGAACAAAAAATTCATAAAAAATCCTTATATCAATGGAATATAATCATTTGAATATACGTAGTAGAGACCCACCCAAGGTACATTGCCACCAAGTTTGAAGTGAATCTGGCTTACGATTTTGGAGAAGAAGTTGAAAATGTAATTGTGAATGGACAGATAATGGACAATGGACGACAGACGACTCAGCAACTTAAAAGCTCAGCCTGACTAGTAAGTCAACTGAGCTAAAAAATTCTTAGCACCTGTACTAGTGTGCCAGCATAACAGCCCCCCACCCACCCACCCCACCCCGTATCCCTGCCAACTTACCTCCCTCTACAATTTAACCATATTTATCATGTAATGAGGTTTGTGATACTCGCATATCAACATTGACTTGTTAAGTAAAGATGTTGAAAGATGTCATTTGTCATATGAAGAATTAAGGATTGATTTGATCAATTTGACTTCAGCTTTGAGCAGGAAGGTAGGACATGAGCAAATTTAGTGATCTAATGTTACAAAAATAATAAACAATCTTATGTGAACCTTAGTTGCACACTTTATTGCTGTCCTAACTCAAGAACCAAGGGAAGACATAACAACAATGTACAGCTACTTTTGTAGATAATATACACATACTGTCTGGATCTAGTGCCACAAGGAAGATTTTAGGTGCTTGTGTGTGTGTGACATTTTGACACTGTTGATTGGACAAATTGAACTCCATATTCAAAATGCTGTAAGAAAAGGATCAAGTTATCAAGTCAAACTAAAAAAGCATATTTGTGTACAAACTACTTAATTTACTGAGGAGAAAATTAAGATAATGCTCTACAGAATTGGGGGGGGGGGGGGTAGTTATCAAGGGGTAGGGCAAGTTTTCCATGGGTAACTTCCCCTGGGAAGGAGTACCCATCCTAAGATAATTACCGTGGGGGGAATTTGCCCCAATTCACTGGCACAATTGGAACCAATATATTCCTGACAAAGTTTGAACACTATTGTTTCTATTTACAGGTGTTTTAAAACCCAAATAAAATTCTTTAAATGTACAAAATGTGAACACATATATGGATACTTTTACATGATTGTTGCTCCCTCTGTTTTGTGTTTTGCATTCCCTTTATATGTTGAAGTTCTTTCTTTGCAAGTACATGATGCCAATGATTTTATTTTGCGACAATATTCCAAACTGTTATCAGATTAATTCAATGCTACTGCTTCAACGCAGCGATCGCACCCCTGCTCTCCACTTGGCAACTGGCCCTTCTCTAATGTTGGGTTGGTCACTCAATCCTCAGCCGTCTCACACGGTTCTGCCATCAGTTTGTTGTGTGTTGTTTTTCTGCAATCATCCAGTTGTTATACAGAAATAACATGGGCACTGGGTGTTCTGGTGTCGGACCTTAACCCTCAACAAAATGTCTTCAACAAATTCTGTCAAATTTGCCTTATTCATAATCTTCTGGTCTTTTCACCATATTCAACCACTCCCGTTGTTTCGGTTTTTCTTTCTTTGGAGGAAAACAGTGCAAAGCTACGCCTTGCATCCAGGGGTATAACCAATTTACCCAGTTTTCTTGCATCTGACTTACAGTCAGGAACTTTGCAATTGTAGACTGTCACTGTAGCTTGTGAATACTTCTGTTGTACTTTGGAAGATAACAATCAACTTTGGCAATGTCTTTTCCCTGTACTTTAATTATGGCTGCTATATTGAAATGACCTAACCTGCCACAAGGTGCACCAGGAAATGATAATGGCGGTGTAGTGGCTACCGGCGGTAGTAGCTAATTTGGACCTTAGGTATTGGCTGTAAAAACTAGAAGGCTTTAATAATTTGTCTGATCATCCTGCTCTCAAATTTCAGGGTCACATGCTGCAAAACATAGTCACAACCATCTTGACATCACCATTAGATACGACCTGAGATGGTGTGGCAACATATGAGATATCACTAATAAATCTGAGATGCTTCTGACTATAATCATGATAATGAAGGGTACAACTTATTGCCTCAATCACTCAACACTGGAAGCTAATTTATATATCAGAGATATCATCAATAAATCTGAGACACTTCTGACTGTAATGAAAGGTCCAACTTATCGCCTCGATCCCTCAACACTTGAAACTAATTTACATATCTTTTATCAGGCACGTTTTGGAAATGGAAGTCAGGGATGGGATGGATGCATGGTCATTGATGAGCTACAGGGAGTTCAGCTGCTTGGCACTTGGGTGGTATAACAGCACATTTGCTGGTACAACCAATGTAAAACTTAATGAAGAATTGGGTTGGTAGAGACTAGCAAAGTGCACTGAGGCGGCAAAGTTGACAATGATGTACAAAATGCTAAACAATTTAGTTCCCCATATCTTATGCTCTCTGATTTCTGGTTTTCATAGTCCTGTACTACCAAATTATAATACTCACCAACAATCCGATTTTCCTCACTTTGGAGCCTGTACTGATTTGTTTAACAATTCATTTTTCCATCTACAATAATGCTTTGGAATGAGCTTCCTACTGAAGTTAGAAATTCTGAATCACTACCAACATTTAAATCTAAATTAAGATTGTTGTTTCACAAACCACTTTCCCCATTTCAACTTTGTGACTACGGAGACAGATTTATGTCAATACTTCATATTCGTTGAGATTTCGCAGCATCCATCTGAACTCACATTTATTCAAAATCAGAATCAAACTGACCACTAATTGCAGATGTGGTACTCCAACTGAAGATGTTTGCATTTTTCTTTGAGTGCCAGTCAGACTTTACTGCATGATCAAACTTGCTAATATTCAAGTATCTCCCGTTTACTATCAAAACTGTTTTATATGGATCTGATAACTACATACCCTGCATGAAAATATTCACATATTCTCTGCTGTACAGGACTTTATTAATGTTTCAGAAAGATTCTTGCAGCAGGTGTTTATTAAATTGATGTCAATCTGACTCTTCACAATATACTTAATGGTAGAGACTTAAATTCTTATTGTAGTATTCAGGCTCAGCAAACAGCCCTCTATCTGTCCCAGGCCAAGGTCATTCTCCTGCAGAGAAAAAGGGGTTTTGTAAAAGGGCCTTTAACAGTGTTCTGACACCCACTTAGTCAGCTCATGCCAATTGAGGCCACGGCCCTAACAGACAGTGTGTCACTTGTGCATCTTGTCTAATCCTGTATGTATGTTGTTCTTCTCCTGGCAAGCGGGATTAATACAATGTATAGGGCTTGGCACTTTTTCCCAATTGCGATCATCTTTGCATTTATTATTGTACTTTGGAAAATACAATATGTTTAAACCAACAAATAAATGATCAGATGAGCTTTATTGACATAAACCACTGTGACATATGAGTATGGTGTACAATGTACTTTCATACATAAATAAGAGGCCTATGGGCCTAATGATCTCTTGGCACCGTGGCTATACTGCACCTGTTCATTTCAAAGTTGCAAGTTCTCAAGTGGTTTCTGAACATATAAAGCTTATGTGATTTTAGTGTCTTGTTTGACCACCAGATGGCACTTCGCTCCACATGTAATCAAAGCTTATCTGTGCAATAGGAAATATGCATATTAATTTCCCGCCAGAACTGCATACCTGATTGCCTTGTCTCACTTTGCGGAATATGGCGAGATACGGGTCGGTACCTGTGGGAACAAGCAGGATATTACTAACATCTTGGAAATAAAGAATACTTTTTAAAGGCAGATGGAAATGTTCTTTATATATGGCTCGGGAAGTACTAGATGAATACCAGTTTGGCATTTGTGAACTTAAATTTCTCAAAAAATGCTAATTTTGTAAGAAATGAACACATGGCCCTGTCTGTCATAGTGATGTGACCCGCACGTCCCCTGTGATCGCCTGGCATCAAACCCGTGCTTTGTGGCGGGAAATTAATGAGTATACGGCATATTCCTGTGATGGATATTGTTGCATGTGCCAAGACAACAATGAGCGAGTCCTTACTTTTATGTCCTCAGTGACCTTGGGACAGAATATCAAGGTCAAAAATACGTCAAGGTCACTGATATTATGCAAAATTCTAGCTTTAGACATTGTCTATATTTCCTGTAAATTTGACAAGTCTAGTCCAATTACGTTTCAGGATATGGAATTTTATATCCTAAAACACATTTTGACTCCTGATTTCCGTCAATTATAGGTGGTGCCACTAGTATCACTAGCAACTTAGACTTTGACCTCCCCCACAATCCCACCAAATTTGGTGAAGATCTGCCGAAAATTAAAGATGCTAGAGTGTTCACAAGATTTTCATATTTTGACCCCTACATTGCATAATATTGTAGGTGGCACCTCCAATATCGATATGAATCTGGATTTTTATGCACCCTATAAGTCCTGAATGTTATATTGGGTTAGCTTGAGAACTGTGGAACATATTGCGGTCACTAGATTTTCACATTTTGACCTGCATATTACATAATATTATAGGTGGCGCCAACATTAGTCTTGACAAAGATTTTTACACACTTGATAAGTCCGACACATTATATGGGCCTATCTAAAAAATGGTCAGGTGCAGAGCATTCACTGGATGACCCCTATATTCAACCTGTCCATTTGACCTTGTCCTTCAACTCTGATTAAAAATTGTTACTGTTCAAAATATGTGCCCCACATCCAGCTTTCCCTATATAGTCTGTTTGTTGAAATCAGGTAATAACTTTTCAAGTTATTGAAGAAAAACAATAAACTTCGACAAGTGCCAAACTCCAAAATTACTGGGTCACAGTGACCCAAAAAGCAGGTCACCAAGTACAGTTTAATGTGTTATGTAATCAAGTTCAATTTTGATCTGGAGGCTCAATTCTCTTTGCCATTGATGTCCATGCCAGACCCTGCCATTACAAAATCACCTTTTCAACTTTACACACATTATGACCTCACAAAAATATGTCAAGGTCACTGATATTAAATAACATTCTGGCACTGGACATGGTCTATATATCCTATAAATTTGGCAAGTCTAGTCCAATTATTCTTCCAAATATGGAATTTTATATCTTAAAACACATTTTGGCTCATAATTTCTGTCAAAATAAAGGTGGCACCACTAACTAGTAACTTAGACTTTGACTTCTCGCTGCAATATTTTACCCATATTACCAGTATTCACCATGAAATTATCAATGTAGCTCACAATTAGTTTCTTTCCACCAAACAAAACAAAAGCTTTATTTACTACTTTCAGTATGCATGCTTTAATTTTTGAAAGCTTGTAAACTTGCAAATGTCTCAGTGTTGGACTCTGGTACATTGTATATGAAACCACTATTGAGCCAATTGGATGTTGTTTACTAAAACATGTATGCAGTTCTTTGTTTCACATGATCTATAACTTTGGCAGGCTTCTCTTTGCAACAGCTTGTATGAATTGTACAGCCAGCAGATCTGTAAAGCTGATCAGGCTACAGGTGTCATTTCATTGCACAGTTAAGCACATGATCCCTGACACAATTGCTGGGCCAGGCAATATTACATGGCTGCATAAATTATATTTTTAATCAGGAAGCTCCAATATGACCAGCTTATCCTATGAATTTCGTTTTTGCATTATCAACATATGCAGTTGTGTATCTCCCTTGTTGCCTAAATGGGGCTGTCTGACCTTGACCTTTTGGCAGGATCTTGTGTTGAGAGGCCTGTCTTCACCATGTTTACAGCCATGTTAACTAATCTGTGATCACTGCTTTGATCTTATTTAATGTTTCTACATGCATATTTTTCACTTATTCTTATTCTGTATTGTCTATATGTATTTATTATGCAATAAAACCTGTTTTGTGAGACCACCCCTTGGACAGACCCAAAAGTGGTCACATAAAGCAGGTAGTCTCCCAAAGGAGGGCTGACTCTTGTGCCACCTGTCCAACAACTAACCTACATGATGAATTTCCATTCATAATCTAGATTCATCCATGCATGTTTTTACACTTATGCCCAATTCCATCTTGCTGTTACGAGTTAATTTATTTATTGATATTTTAAACATATTTAGTTTTTGTAAGCTGGTTTTATCAAAACAGTTTTACTAATCTTGTACAAAATTGGTGGATTTTAAATCTAAATGGGGTATTAGTGGCTGGACAAGTGGTCTTTTGGGGCTATTTTAGGTGGTCATTGGTCAGGTTCTTCAGGTGATCTCCCAAAAGAGGTAAATAATCATTAAAATGTGTTTTGCAAAAGAAAAGTCATCACAAAATGCAGGTGGTCTCCCAAAAGAGGGGTCTCTCAAAACAGGTTGTACTGTATGTGTTTCATTCTTTACAGCATCCATAATTCAACCCACATTATCCTCTTTTAAGTATGCCCTGAAGAAATATACTCCCTGATCCAGCCAAAATCTCTGCGGTAAACAGACCTTTCAGTTTTTAGATTACTCTATGTCTACAAATATTCTAGTATCACTTGTACTTTATTTGCATGCCTTTATTTTGTGTGTTACCCATAAAATTTTGAGTAACTTTTGTATATCAAGTTTACATATTTTGCGACTTGCCTTTATGTTCGAGTAACTTATGTGCAATATAATTTTGTATTTTGATCTACTATTTATTCTCTACCACATCAGATTTTAGTTCAGTGGTCTATTTTTTAGAATTAAGTTTTTTTCGAGTAGTTTATATTTACACGTTGCCATCTGTATTGACTATTTTCAACGTACAGTAAAAGTAGTGGTGCAGGCTATTTTCACCATAAGGCGACAGCAGTGTGTCGGGCTATTTTCACCCTACGCATTATCCAATAAGAAGCTGGGATAGAAATTGTGACATAGTATCCGGTCCAGTTTGTACCGATCTCATTTATTCCAGTGTAGCGACAGCGTTTGGAGGTGTTTCATCATCAGTTTCGTCTTGCAGATGGACAACTGACCCCAATGACATGTGAAATTTGGGCTCATCATTGAAATAATGCTTGTGTATAGAACAGGGCAGTGGCTGATTTTTTTCATGGAAAATGCTAAATTAAACTGATATGAATAGACTTTCATATATTCGTGTCATAAAACATCAGCTCGGAATGTTTGTATTGGAAATACAAAACACGGTGCCGCCAGTTATCAGAATGATTTGTCTCGCGATTAATAGCATCAATACAGGTCTTGTGCTGGTTCCCCGCTGATGACCCGATTTCATATAAAGGTTTATAAAGCCCGAAACTTTCTTCTTTGTTTAAAATTTTATTAATATGATTTGTTCCTTTCACAAATTAATTTACAATAATGAGTTAGAACAAAGTAGTTTTTCAGGGAATGGTACGGAATAGGACTTTGATCTCAGAATATCTGACTTGATAGTGTTCAAAAGGTACTTGGGATTACAGATTTGGGTTTGTTAAGTTTCTCTTCATATAAGATATTGCAGATGGACTTGGAGGTCCCATTTCAATGTGAATTTTGATTTGTACCCATGTATATGTTATGTTTTAGATATGAACGTGCTTTCATAACAATTATCGCCATATTCCTCCCAATGAGCATCCAGGGTGCTTAAAAATTACAATGTAATAAGCCTTCTTTATTTTGAATACATGTAAAATTCTTATTGGGATGAATTACATTTAGACACGCCCATTTGATAACTTAACACCTCTGGATGGTAGATATATAAATATGGATATGACTCTTCTTGAGTTTAATCAAATTTCACACTTTTCTTTCACAGAAATAATATACATTATTGAATGTTTGTTTGAGAATTGGAAGACAAGTTTGAAATTTAAGTAAGATAAAATATCTTTGGGTCATGTCCTTTCTAAAAATATACAGGCTTACTGATATAGGTTT